>CABFOV010008180.1:2670-24714 GCA_902141375.1 Timema poppense
CCCCCCCCACCAAAAAAATTAGTCTTTTGTTGGGTTGTTGGAATTAAATACTCAGCGAAGTGGATAGGTGATACAAAAATATTGTTAGATTTTTCTTTTATCTTAAATTTTAAACAAACAATGTGCTTTAACGTAAACTGAGTATACTGTCAGAAGTTGGTAAAAAATACTATCCATTGATACCCTATTCATCGCTGTAGGCTTTGTATTAGTTGAAAAAAGGGATGTTGACAACATAAATAATATATAAGATTATTACATTTATAAAGTATTTGTTTTTAAGTATCTAATTCGGTTCTGGTTTCTTTTTATGATTTAGTTCAAGCTCACTTAATTTCTAACCATATCTCTTTTATATCCTAAACTAGACATTGTAGTTATTTGTCTTGGTTACTTTATTTTTCTTCAACATTTCTTCAAGTTTTTTGGTTACATTTGACACTTTGTGTGTAATCAATCTTGATAAAGGTGATGATTAAAATAATAGCCTTGTTAAATATATTCTCGAGTGCTCCCACCTATTTGGCAATTCGAAATCGTCTTAGGTAAACTCCTTGCTCCCATTCGACTAGATCGTCACTCCCTCTTCTCCCCCTTGTTAAACTGACACCCTTCAACTACCCCCTCTAGCCGCAGTATCACTTCATCCCTCAACTCGGCTTTCACTTCTCTACCCTGTGTACGATTCCTCACCTCCTCTCCAAACTCATGAATATGTAAAATGCTTTTCTCTCGTCCCATCACTAAATCTAAATTACGTATGACTCAATTTAGGTTAAAACGATACCCCTTTTGCTTACCCGTACCCCTCCAAACCATCCCATCATTCACACTCTGCACTTTATACGGGGCATGCACATCAATCACATAATTTTCTGGGAGACCTAAATACGTTTGTGTGGACATAAGTATGTGGAGACATGAGTTTGAAATTATATAAGTGTGTGTGGGCATAAATATGCATAGATAATACAAGCATTTGTGGACATAAGCACTTGTAAACCTAACAGGGTTTAGATATAAGCAGATGTACCTATAATCAGGTGTGTGTAGGCAGGTATTTAAAACTATTCGCTCAAGTATCTAGGGCTGCCTTATGATGGGCCATTCCTAATGGTGGATGAGATTATCTGAATAGTAAAGAGGTAATAGAGAGGAATTAGGGATGAAAGAATCTTTCTTCTGGCAGATCAGACTGGATGAAATAACGATATTTCCTTTTTAATGGAAGAGAGTAGAGAAGGACGGTGGAGGGGAGGGGTCTACTCTGGTTTCTCGCCAGATCGTGAACAAACTACATATGACGAGTGTCTGACCTCTGTTGGGAACTGAACGGGGACCTTTGACTCACATCAAACAGTGCAGGATGGGGATTGACGATTGCGATGAGACAGGCACGGGAATCGTGCTGACAAGTCGGATATTATCTGAGGTTGTCCTTTCAGATGGTCCATATCAGGTGGTTCATATCATCTGGGAAATAGCAGGTTGTCCATATCAGGTGATTTATATCATCTGGGAAATAGCAGGTTGTCCATATCAGGTGATTTATATCATCTGGGAAATAGCAGGTGGTCCATATCAGGTGATTTATATAATATGAGAAATAGCAGGTGGTCCATATTACCTAGGAAATAGCAGGTGGTCCATATCAGATGGTTCATATCATGTGGTTCATATCAGCTAGGAAATAGCAAGTGGTCCATATCAGATGGTTCATATCAGGTGTTCATATCAGCTAAGAAATAGCAGGTGGTCCATATCAGATGGTTCATATCAGCTAGGAAATAGCAGGTGGTCTATATCAGATGGCTCATATCAGGTGGTTCATATCGGCTGGGAAATAGCAGGTGGTCCATATCAGGTGGTCAATATAAGGTGGTTCATACCAGGTGGCTAATATAAGGTGGTTCATACCGGGTGGCTAATATAAGATGGTCTATATCACGTTGTATATATCAGGTGATCCTTTCATTATAGCGGCTTTACATACAAGGACAATGTATGTGACCCGAACCCTTGAACTGAAACATAAGGTTGTGCTTCAGCAAATGAGCTTCATGTTCACATTAATTTGTTTTACTAACCTTCCGGAGTATACCAAATTTAATTACGATAGTTAAATAGTGATTAGATAAGGAGAATTTAGCGATCATTTACTTGAATCTGCAATAAGGTAGAGTGGAAAACCACCCTTTTTTGCCTAACCAGGATTGGAACATGTTTACCTCCTCGTCACCGCAAACCATACTTTATGAGATTGACATTTAGTCCTCGTGTCCACAGATTTTTCTAGAAAACAATGGATATGTATTCTCTTAACCTTGCAAGGCATTTCATCATAAGATTTAACTGTTAATAGAGTGACGTTGAAAGAAATATTCCCATTCATAAATATGTTACAATATTACCAAAATTATATATTGTCTTAGGTTACTTGATTCTCGCCATTTTATTTAAATTGAAGTAATTGTTTTTTGTTATATTAATCCACTATTATGTAACATAATTCTAAAAACTTTTTGGAGGTCAATTTTCAATATTTTTTAAGAAAATAACTAAATTATGTCAAGAAAATATATTGAAATGTGCATGTTTGCGCTGAAGCGGCTTGTTAAGGGTTAAACTGAAAAACATGTTTTGTAAAAATAAGATAGCCTATGCTTTATCGTCTTGGTTCTAATAGAGACTAAAATATAAGTTGGGGTCTAACTATGCTCTCTTCGTATCGTAGATGAATGTATAAACCTAACATATACTTAATAGCTGATTTTAAAACGAAGTTTGATTTTAAGAAAGAGTTGACTTTCTTGTAGTGCTTTGGTGATTTATTAATATTTCTAGTCCTTAAAACCCATATTTTATTTTTTGAACAATTTAAAAAGATGTTTTCTATAAATGGCTTTACGTAGATAATTTCTCTCTCTCTTAAAGTTTAGCTAATATTGACACTAAAATGTATCTATAAAGCTGGAATAAAGCTAATCAAGTTTATCACGAAGTTATCAACCAAATACGCCCCTTAAATCAGAAGCTAACCTTAAACCCGTGCAACCAAGGAAGAAGACTTTCCACCCAAAAGTCTTACTTCAGTGATAATATTATCAAACTAATTAATCCTTGCTTACCTATTCTATGGTATTAGGAACTAGAAAGTGCATTACCACACTTATAAAAGTACATCACTTATCCTCATCTTGAACTAGCTCTATCTAGTTCACCTCATTACACCTTATATCTTTCAGGTCCATTATAATGTTATCCTACCATCTGTTTTTATCTCTTCTCAATGATATATTACCATTGGGTTTATCAGCTGATAAATACCCTTCAAATAGTTCTAGAATCTTTCATTCACACTGTTTGTGCTGCCCACCTTAATTTGCGAGATTTTACTATCCTAACAATGTATTGTGATTAGTACAGGGTATAAGAATGGTCACTAGGTTACCCCCTCCCTTCCCCAGTGTCATAAATCCTAGTTAGAAGGTATTAACACCAAAATATCCTCCTTCAGTCAAAATCTAGTCTGGAACCCACCAAGACTAATAAGAAAATATGAAAACCAATATACGCTCCTTCAGAGTAGTTTTAACTTTCAAAGCAATTTGGAGGTTTTGTGTTAGTGCCTATTGGAGCCTTGGCGCTGACACAGTAGTTTTATTACTATAAATTTATATTTGAACACTCAAGCGCTTTGGTGTTGAACTATCTCGTCCCTAATTATCTTTTCCCTTACACATTTTTATTATATAATGTGGTATTTGAAACAAAACCAATTTATTAGGATAGGTAAACTGAACGTTTAGAGAAATTATTTGACTGATTACACATTATGGGGTTCAAATTGGGGAACAAACCAATTGTTGGGCCACTCTACTTTGAATTAGTCAAAGACGCACCAAATTGTGGCCAAAATTTAAAAAATAGATGGCAACATAGCTATTTTATTTAATAGTGTAAAATAGTAAAATAGCTTCAATCAGTTCCCCACACTGGCATATATATTTACAATCTATGTAATAATCTTGGGTGTAGAGATGAAGTGTATTTGTTTGGTAATAGCGTCACCTGGAAACGCTCATCAATTACTTTTTAATTTGTGGGGTTTTTTTTTGTCTCCTTATTCCTTTCCAGACCCTCGTCATGATTCAATGTAACAAAAGTCTGCCCATCAGCTTTTTTTATAATGTAATTTTATCTCTCTCGCCGTTTAATGGGCGAGGGTGTAATTGGATGTAACCGTGACAATTTAATCATCTCTGTGTCATTAGAAGTCGAATATGTACTAGTTTGGATACGAGTTCATTGGTCGATTTGGCTCAGCATCAAGAGTGCAAGATTTACTATGTTTTGGAACTAAAATTGATTATCAAAATTAAAGGCGAACTTTAACTAAACAGAATACAAAACCCTAAAATACTTATTTAAAAAACAAAAATTTTTAAACTGAAATTGGAATCGATAAATATTTTTAGGTTAGTTAAGGTTCTTATCAATTTCTAAGCGCTCTAAATTGTATTTATTATTACATTTGATTCCTTCTTTAGGTTAACTTGATTTTGAAATATTATTTTCTTTTCTCGTTAATTTGGTGAAGGGAGGATATATTTATTTTCCGAGAAGATTAGAAAAATGTCTATGAGCACTTAGCACAAGCAGACTATTGAAGAAATATTGTCAAATTTTGTAGTATTTTATCATGTTACTATTTAGGCTAAAAGCTTAAAACAATATATTCAGCTATGAGTGACAGTAAACGTTTAAAAATAAGGACTACTTAAATAAATATGGTGACACAGACGTAAAAACTTTCTCATATATTCTATTATAGCTTAGAACAAAATATTCAAAAATAGGTTTTCAATAAACTACGCTTAAATTTCTCCCAAAAAACAAGTATATAGTCTTATTTGCCAAGTCAAATATTTCCCATATATATACATATATAAAACAATATCCTTAGAGCGATTTTCAAAACATTAAAAAAAAAATTAAATCATTCATCAGTACCGCTTCAGGAATGTTAATACAAAATACAAGTATACGGCGTTATTTGTCAGGTAAAACACTCCCTAGACATCAATTTTACACAAAATCGTTAGAGCCATTTTCGGAAAATTTGTAATTAAAAAATATCACTCTTTATTTGATGGATATGGACAAAATAAAATAAAGCCTCCCCATAATATAAAGCTACATTAACACAAATAATCGAATTTTACAATTCTGTCTGTCTGTCTCTGGCCACGGGTCCAAAATGGTTTTATGGATTTTGTTCGAACTTAATATTTAGATATTATATGGCTATACCACAAAATACTTAGGTTTTTTACCCTAGTCATTCAATTAAGGTTATTTTACTGATGAGTCATTTTTTTTAAATATATCAGACAATGTCGTTCAAAATGCATATCTAGAATTTGTTATACATGACAAATAGCAATGTATAATTGGTTTTTGGAAAAAATAAATCATTAAAGGGTGGTTACTGATAGATTTTTCAAATTCTAAATATTTTTAAAATAGCTGTAACGATTTTGTTAAAAATATTTATTTGTAGATTGTGTGAAATTACAAATAACAATGTATAGTTGTTTTTGGGGTAAACACTCATTTATGGGTAGTTTACTGATGACCGAATTTTCAAAAACATGAAATATTTTACATATGGCTCTAACGATTTAGTTCCAAATGGGTATCTTGGGATTGTTTGAGTTGAGAAATAACCTTGTATACTGGGTGTTGGGTAAAAATTCGAGAAACAGGTCGTTTTCTGAGTGATCTTTGAAAATTCGAATTATTTTGAAAATGGCTAGAGTGTTTTTGTTTAAAATATATGTTTGTTTTTGGGGGGAAATTTGGTTATGGGTAGTTTAATTGTGACTTCTTTTTTTAATATGAATATTTTAAGAAATGGCTTTAGCTATTTGGTTTAAAAAAATAGGTATCTGTTAGTTGTTTGTATGATAAATAATTATATGGATATATTCTTCTACTAAAACGTGTTATAATAATTAGCAAATAACTGATTTATGTAAAATTTGATTTTTTTTAAAAAGCTCTAGCAATTTGGCTAAAAATTTGGTATCGGGGCAGCATTTACATTTTCAATAATAACGTATCTTTATTTATATAAATAAATTATTTTATGGGTATTCTACTTACGACCATTTAAAGAAAATTTGAATATTTTGGAAACTGACCTTGAAAATTTAATTCAAAATGGGAGGAGCTTGGGAATAGTTTTTCATTACAAATAAGCAAACTTTTTGTTTAAGGAAATAACAAATAATTTTAAGTTAGTTAACAAACAAATTAATTTTGTAATTTTGAATGTTGTTAAATATATTTGAACAATTAGTTTAAAATGTATATATAAAGAGTGATTATTGTAACACGATACTGTGATTGTTTCTTTGAAGAAAACTTAAGAGTAGTTGACTCAAAATCTATTTTTGAAAATTATCTTCGAAGCCGTAGGCCTAATACATAATATGAGGAAGTTTTTGCGATTGGCTCTTATTAATTATTTTGGTTTGAACACACATAAAACGTAAAGATTAGGGATTTTTTACGATTACAATAATTACTCTTGATATGAGAAAGTAAACTATATACGTATTATTATTATTAATAGCACCGCGTCTTACTACCCGTTCGGGTTATACGCACTTAAGCTAATGTGTAATGGTAGGGTGATTGTGAGATGAAATGGAGGACCTACAGTTTAACGTGGAATCCGAACCACGGGGGAGGCCTGGCACTCCCCACATTCACAAGATGTCTTGTCAGAGGTGAAGGAATGGTTTGGTAATCAGATAAATCTTTGCCGGGACCGAGGATTGAACCCCGGCCGCCAGCATAGAAGTCTGACACCTTACCCCAGACCACCAGATATACTTATTCATCAAACAAATTCTCATCTACTTATTATGAACTAGATCCTAAAGGCCATTTCCAAAAAAGTATAATTTCATCAAATTGGTGAAAGTAAGTTACCCTTTATTAATTTTAGAAAAAATAACTATACACAATTATTTACCATTTAAAATAATCACCACATACCAACTTTGAACAAAATTGTTTGATATTTTTTAAAATTAAAATTTATTAAAGATAATGCGTTCGTTCATTGGTATCAAATGATTTTTTAAATAAATTTATATGAAATTACTTATATTGTAAAAAATCTTACCAGATATCCATTTTTAAGATATTTCTAAATATGTACAAAATATCACTCATCAATAAACTATCCACAAGTAGGCATTATTGGTGGTGTCAAACACTCCCAAGATATAAATTTTGAACAAAATCCTTAAAGCAACTTTTGGGGGATAAATTGAATTTTCTAAAATTTCTCATCAGTAAAATAACCCTTAAACAATTTTTTCCGCAAAAAACCAGTAAGTATTTTTATTTGAAAAATCAAACGCTTCCTAGCTATCCAGTTAAAACCAAATATTTACAGTCATTTTCGAAAAAATTGGAAATTTTAAATGTCATTTATCAGTAAACTACCCTTAATTTGAGGGACAGGGTGGGTAAAATCATGAGATATAGCCATATAACATCTAAATACCAAGTTTGAAAAAAATTAATCCAAACTTTTGGATCTAGTGCCAAGAACAGACAGACCGAATTGAAAAAATCCATTTTTAAGAGTTCGGATTCATATAAAACGGAAAGATTCATCATAATCTCAAAAGCCAAAAATTGTCTTTATATGAGAAAGTAAAAAATGAGAATCACCCCGGCTGCACAAGCATTCTGAGCTAAACTAAAAAAAATTATTAATTTAAAGTAGTTATTCCTAAAATTTAAATCTGTTAATGTGGTTACTGAGTGGTCAGTTTACATTGAAGGGAAATAAGAGGGCTGAAGGTGAAGATATGCAAACTGTAGATAGATACTTTTATTTTTTACCTGTCAAATATCAAATATTTCAGAAACTGTGTTTATTGTGAGTCCGAAACCTTAGCTAACACGGTAGCTTGCCTGTCTACTGAGTTATAAGGGTCCTGGGATCAATTCCTAGCATGGTCTAAAAATTTATCTTTGGTGAAATGTGGGTTTCCCCCTTCACAGTGATGAATTAATGGCCGGATGCTGGGTTAATTTGGTAGATGGGGGAAATAAATATATTCCAGCGTGAAATTTATTTAAATATAATAGGGACAGTGACATATAGGTTCACATAAGAAGGGTCTTAGAGTATAATGTATAAAAATAAATCATTTTAACGCTGCAGACTTACTTACAATCCATGGTGTNATAGTATTCCAAAAATACTATTGGTTTTCAATAGTTAATTTTCATAAGGGGTGCTTAGAAATTAAGTACTAAAAATAGTATTAACATTTCAAACTAAAGACGTGCGAATTTAAACTGATGCTATTGCCATAACATTTAATTTAATAGCCTGTTAGTGAAGCCTAACATAAATAAAATTATTTAGACACTATGAAACAATATTTACTTATGTTCCCGTCTTAGTAACTGATTGAATTGGCTGCATCTCACCAGCACAAGATAGAATAGTATATTTACGTTTTTTAAATTGAAAATATTTATAAGAGTTTTTAAGATATTAAATTGAAAGTAAATGAATTAATTTACCCGCATCGGTGGTGTAAGGTGTAATTCTTGTAATAGATTGGAATGTCGATGGCGGGAATATTAGGGTTCGAATCTCGGTTGGGTGTACTGTGGGTGGTTTTTCCTATATGAACCCCCCCTTGTAAAAAATGCTGTTACATTTTCTTTTAATTATACCTGCCTCATACTATCCCCATTAGTATAAATATACCGATATCCTGAATGGGTAGTAAGATTCAGTGTACAAGTACAAGATTAGTATCTACCTCTTTTTCTTAATCTTGAGAATTTTGAGAGAAAAAAAATTAAAATCTCCCGTTCAAATGATATCCTGTATTATAAGTAAATTGTACCTTTATCTATCTTCTGAACTAGTATAATCCTTTGTATTTTTCTATATGAATAAGTTATATATTTTAATGTAAATTAACTTTAAATGATGTTTTCTATTTAAAACTTGTATAATGCTAGTTGATAGTAAATATATATTTTCAAGAACAAAAAATTGGATGTAATTAAGAACCGAAGAGGAACAAAAAATTATTATTTTTTTCAACAAGAACTGGAACCTTTATAATGTTTGTTTGTAAAACTATAACCTATAAATATATATGACTCCCTAATGTTAGTAATAACTCTCGGCCCGCTCTCATTGTTAGATGGTCTTGTTTGGTAACGCAGATATACGGGTCTCGACTTTGTGTCACCCTAACACTCACTTTACACTCAATAGATCCTCAAATAGTTGATACAAATATTAATATTGCTGGATTAGTGACTTGGGGGGCCTATATCCACAATATTAGGACAAACAGGTGACTTTTTGTGCTCAATGATACAGAGTGAGTGTGTGAATATGTACATCGTGAGTAACTATAAATGTACACAGCAAGTATATGAGTGAATATAAGTACAAAAAAGTTAGTGATAAATTCACAGAGTAAATAAATTTGTGAAAAGATCTGCAGAGAGTGAGTGAACTAAAATTTACAAAGTTAATAACCGATTGAATATATTAGCAAAGAGTTAGTGAGCAGTTATGCACAGAGGGAATGAGAAAGTAAATAAATATGCACAGAGTGAATGAGTGTGTTAATATATATGGGCAGATTGAGTGAACAAAGATGCATAGGGGAGTTAACAGAGACGCACAAAGTGAATGAATAGAGATGCATATAGTGAGTGAATATAGATGCAAATTAAATGAGTTAATAAATATAGATACACAGAGTGAGTAAAAATAGATGGATATAGTAAATGAGTGAGTTAATAGAGAAGCACAGAGAGAATTAACAAAGATGCACAGAGTGAATGAGTGAGTTATTAGAGATGAACAGAGTGAGTTTACAAAGAGGCACAGAATGAGTAGACAGCGATGCATAGAGTGAATGAGTGAGTTATTAGAGATACACAAAGTGATGAATAGAGATGCACATATTGAGTGAATAGATATGCAGAGTGAAAGAATCAATACAGATGCACAGAGTGAGTGAACAAGGATGCACACAATGAATAAGTGAGTGAATAAAGATGATCAGAGTGAGAGGATGCTAGGTGCTTCCAGCCCTAAGAGGATTAGAGATCGACAAAAGCCTCCCTGTGGCTTGATCCGTGAAATGAATGGTCGACAGAGTCCCGCTGGGGAATACTCGATATTTATAATGTAAGTCCACCGCAAGCCACCGAGAGCTGCACAAACTGGATCATCAAAACAACAAACAGAGGCAGAAAGAACCATTTGCATAATCTACGCGACGCTAAATGTTTCCATTCGGCTGCGAGTTTGTCGTCGGCTGGACTTCAGGCCTACATCAACCGGCATTGTGGGTACTGGCAACGCCAACATGGTAGAGCGTCTATTGGATAAATATAATTTTGATTTACTATCAAATATAGCATTATATTATAATATTATAATAGCTGTTTTATAAAATATAAACTTTTATTTGAACTAGAACAATTTTTCAATTTTTAAAATATAAATATATATATATTTTCCTTCTAAGAACTTATTTTTAGCACCCGAGAGTGACGCCTTTAACCGTGCAGCCATCGAAGTAGGCCCCTCCTACGAAATTATGAATGTTTATATTAACCATTATTATTTTGTTAATGCAAATTTTATGTTTACAGTCATTAGTTTCCAGCCTGTGGCCTTGGCCAGTTTTTCTTATTCAAGCCATATATTTTCCACTCCTGCCTGGCTAGGCCTGTCGTAGATTCAATCAAATGCCTTAGAATATATCTTAAGACTAGGACAGGCACAACATCCAATCTCTGGCCATTTATGTGTCAATGTGAAAGGGTAAACACACATTTCAGCAACGATACATTTTTCGTCCATGTCGAGAGTTGAACCCGGGATATTTAGCTCAGTAGACAAGCATGCTACCAACTGAGCTAAGGTGTCGGATTATGCAAATTTTATACTTATAGGAATTAAATAATACTGATAGTTTAAAACTGCAGGGAAAAACTAAGATTTAAAATTTAGTGAATTTAATTAATTTTAATTTTGTTCACATAATGTGTGCGTGTAGTGTCTAGACAGCTGAGCCTTCCCTGGCTTTATGCCACACTAATCAAGTAGGAAAGGTAGGAATATAGGTAAAATGTACCCGCATTGGAATGAAGATATATTAAAGAACCATATAGGAAAAATCCTCCTATGTACATCTGGCTCTATTGCCCATCTCTGAGATGAAAATATGTCCCTGAGTTGTTTACGGACTTTATTTAAAATAAATTTTAGCTATTTAAATTGAATTAATACAATCGTTATATCATTAATTTCAAAGTTTACAGTTTATTTTAGCTTAGTCTGAGAATTATAACACCAGAAATATTAACTAATGATGTTATAATGACTAAATAAAGCGAATCCAGTTCTCTTCTCATATTGACGTATCGACTAAAGCGCTTGGTGGTTGAATGTGTCACTAAGGTCAGATCTGCCATATACCTGGTATTCTAATACTTCAATATTATAGTCAAAGACATAACAAATGCATCCCCTTCTCTTTAAATTCAATAATTTCATCTTTAATTGCCATTACTTATTTGGATTTTATTTTCACTATATCATCAATAAGAGAATCAATACATTTTAATACTGCTTTGCTGGCCTCATGATCTGAGGTGTTACGCTCGCAAAAGACCAGACCTCCGATTATAGGGAGATCGGGGTTCGAATCCCGGTTGAGTGTATTAAGAATGGTTTTCCCTAAATTGTTTAGCATTCTCCCTCCACGCAAATTCGGGTAGCATTCATCTAAATTCAACCTTCCTCATCTCTTACTCGCTAGCGTAATTAGTGCTTATATGTATAACCTGAACAGGCAGTAAGTAGCAGTGCTAGAAAAAATAGGCCTATAAATATATAATTTTAAGATTGGCTTGAGTATTTGCTGACAGCCTTTGCCGCCCCCTCTTTCCCCCATCCTTCAACCCACTATTTGATGGCTTTATGTATATATGTAATAGGCTCTAGGTACCGCTTCCATCAAACCAGACTCTTCACTTATTAGGTCACAAGCCACCACTGTAGAATGTTCTGGAAAACGTTCATATCTATCCGTCCCAGAGGGACTACGCAAAGAGGTAACAGAACAGTGAAACCACGCTGAGTTAACTCTGGAGGTAAAATGTTGCCAGTTGACGGACAGCTATCTAGTTTAAAAAGCCATTTCCAGACAATTCTAATCTCTGAAAATATGATTTCTAATTAAAGGAAACTTGGTTATTTTGGTCATAATTTTGTGCATTTGTTTCGAAATAAACTTAAAATAAATTTCAGTGTTTTATCCTATCTTAACATAATATTGGATGTTCGAAACTGAGACCCCTCTTTCGGTTAATTCATAAGTATTACTCGTATAAAACAAGCTTTCTTCGCGTGGCAAGACAATTATTTCTGGGACCCGAACCTTGTTGGACATTGTCTAGGGCTACACGCTTTCACCCTCATCCAAGGTTCTATTTAAAGCCTCTCCACAGCTTTGCAGATTAAATGCCCTCCGTTTGACTCCTCCCGCCTGCACATTTCGCAGTTTGTTGCTGTTGTAGTTTGTTAAATTAATGGCAATAAGATTATTTGTTTTCTTGTGGGAACCGTTTGCATATTTAAGAAATGAAATTCAAAATGTACTCCAAAATAAAATTAAATCTAAAATACACATCGCATTAGGCTAAGATGTAGAAAACACCCGCAAGTTCCACTCCATTGTCAAACTACTGGAAAATTTTCAAATATTTTACTGTGGCTGATGTCAAATTTGGACAGAATTATTTCAGAAAATTAATTGAATCTCAAGTTTTACTATAAATCTGGTGAAGTGTAGATTGGGCTTTGAGACCGGTTGGGTACACTGAGGCATTTTTCTAGATGATTATTTACGCTCCCTTTACTCAAATGTGGGTACATTTACCCTAACATTCCACCTTTATTAACCCTCGTACATTAGTGCCATTAATATTTCGTGTAGCTCAAACGGGTACTAAGACGTGATGGAAATAAAATAATTGTGTGGTGTTAATTTATTTACTTTATTTTATTTGGGATGATTTCTAAATGATGTATATGATTATTTAAAAAATGTGGAAAAGTTTTAGATTTTAATTTCAAACGTATGCTAACCACGTTTTGTAAAGACAAAACGTTGAGCTATCGTTTATATACTATCGTTTATATACTACCTGTTTGCTGATCCTAGATTTTTAAATATCCTACTAACAACGCTGTAGGGTTTTAAATAATAATCTCTTGTTCGAATGTTTTCTGAACCAAAGGGGACTACTTTCAAGTCCAACCAAACTTCTCATCCGAACGTTTGATTATTTATCCAAAGTGAAACTTTGTCTTACCTTCACGACTGCCAGAAATTGCGGTTGGCACGTTGGATGGACACCAAACCTCGCCATCAGGGTATATAAGTCCTTGCCCCCTCTAAATTGTCCACAAACGCCCCAATAATTACGGTCCAAAAACCGACAACCCTAAATCGCTGTGATTGGCTCCTGTAGAACCGAGAGTAAATATTGGGATTATATACACTAAACTATCAACTATATAATGAAGATAGAGATGTATATTGAACATTCATAGTAGACGCTACTAGCTAGTTGATAGACATTGATTAAAAGCTAAACCGACATTCCAGTCAACTACGCGCACAATTATCCAGTCCTTCTCTAGTTTTAGTTTGAGCTTATGCAAAAAAGTATTTTTTTAATTAAAGAACTTCACACGGAAATGAAATTACTCTCAAAACGGATCTGTCGTCGCCATCCTGCGTTTCAGCGCACACGAGAAGAGAAGAAACCTACATCTCCTTCCACCAGCATGTCTGTCCGCATATGATGGGCTGTTGTTTGTTTTCTCAAACTATCTCCTTCCTATGTTCCCCTCCTTTCGGGGTCAACTCGTCACCGAACTGTTCCCGCGAGGACCGACTTGAAGCGACTGGGCATCCCGACGGCGACGCTAGCGTCATCAACTCACGTGGTGGTGGGTATGGCAACTATATTTGGACGCAGAGCGCCGGTCTCGCTGGCTGACTGGCTTTTGAATTGGGGAAGGGAGAAAAAAAATTAGGTCGGTATTATAATTTGTTGTTTAATCCGCGTTGATATGCTCCCGTTTATTTAGTGTTTCAGACAAAGAGCGGATAAACAATAAAGTTAAACAAGAGACATAGATACGGAACAAGAATTGGAGACAAGAAAATATATAAAACAGGATACAAGATTAAGAGACAAAATAAGAATATTAAACAAAAACCAGTAGACACGGATATGAGACAAAATCGAGGGACGAAACAAGAAACAAGAACAAGTGACAAAAACAAGAGATGCACAAACTAATATGGCATTATTTAAATCTGTTCCAAAGTGAAAACCTATCACTGTAAATAAAAGGCAGGATTACTGCAGCCTATTATAGACAAGAGCTATAGAGCATACTTGTAGTGAGCTCCAAATCACTTCTCCATTATCTCGCTGTGCACCATTATCTACGATTGAAACAAGTATTCTAAATAAATAGCGAGATAAAGAGGATGATTGGAAGATGGAAGGAATGAGAGAGACACGGATTAAGATAAAATCAGCGACTCGAAATTTTGCGTAAGACGTATCAGGAGCTTCTCCAATGAACGTGGTCTGGCAGGAGTAGGTATAAAAGGGAAAGGGAGGTTGGATGTGATGGGGGATTGAGAGTGTGGCTGATAGAATGTGGCGTTGCGTGGAGTGTTGCCAGGGTAAGCAGAGACTGTTTAAACTGTACCATTGGTATGTTCTACCAATATGGTATCCCATTTGACCCATCATATATAACTTATTGATGAAAACATTCACAAGTACCGTTTGAACTGGTTCGGCTTAACTTGGAAAGTCTTCGCGACACGCAACTGGAATGAGTCTATAGTGTGGCAGACAGTTTGAGCAGACTAAGAGAAATAATAGCGAATGCCCTTTAGTCCTCCCTGAAAATTGAGTAGGCCCGTTCCCACTTAGACGAATCGAATCGAGTAGAATGGAATTGCGGCAGCCATAAAAGTATTATTTCAAAGTATTTAAATGAATCCGCTCACACATTGATGAATCGAATCGAATAAAGGCCAAGATAAAATAATTATCTACGGAGAATACATTCTCATATCCAATAGCATCGTCAAATGAAGTTTGTGTCATCGGTTATTTTCGGGCAAGCTTGATGACACTTGGCAGATCAGTGTATGTGGTGTTATCGGCGAACGAGGCTGTGAAAATAGTATTTAGCTCGCGTGCAGGTGTTCAATTTTGTTTGTTTTGTTTGTAAAATGAAGCTGCAACGGAATTAATTACTTTAATCCAGGGCTTTAAATTTATCTACGATAAAAATGACAAAACCTTTATCAATGGCAGCCTGAAATAGAATTCAATTGGAGGAAAATAATTGAAAAAATATAAAATAGCACATAAGTTTAGTTGCATTTATTTGAATATTACAGTCTATATATAAGCATTTATTTAAATTTTGTTACAGTGTATTTACTATGGCATGTAATTATAATTGTGAAAGAAATATATTTTTATTTATTTGAGGTATTTAACGTACACTTTCTGAACCGACTTACTATATCAGCACATGCATTATAAACTAGCTTACATCTAGAGCAGACACAACATCCAGCACCCTGTCGTTAATTCATCAATGTGGACGGGGGGGACCCATATATCACCAATGATTAAATTTGTTGGCCATGTGAGGAATTGAACCCGGTACCCTTAGTTCAATATATAGACACGATACCGACTGAGCCAAGTTGTATAAATAAATAAATATATAACATTTTCGTTTTTATTAATATTTAAAACCACTACATATTGACTTTCCCCATCACTTAAATGTTAAGTCAAAATACCATGCTTTGTTTCAACTTGTCTAGGTGGGTCCGGTAATGTTTCGATTCAATTCTATTAGATTCGCCTAGGTGGAAGCTGACGGATCTTATGCCGGGATCACGATCAACTTAACGTTAACTTAGCGTAAAGGACCTCCTCGTGTGTTTAAATAGAAGCGATCACGATGCACTTAACTTAACGTTGACTTGCAGTTAACTTAACGTAAGAGATGTCTTGGGAGGTATTTTATTTTAATTTACGTACTTGAAGGGTATCACGTGATCTAGCCAGCCAATCATTATTAAGGTAACGTCAACAAGGCAATTTAGTAATTCATTTGTTGGTATTATGACCAATGTTTACTCTTTAGCGTAAGTTCTAGTGATCAGACATTAAAACAAACTAATTAAACTAAAATAGGGAACTAAATTTATCAAAACAGTTTAATAATAGATATTTATTATATTGATTGAAAACTGTAAACATTCACAGATCATCACTTTACATATAGTACAATACCACAGATCATACTCGAGAATGCATATGTTTGGCTCGAGTTGTTACGTTA
Source organism: Timema poppense (assembly GCA_902141375.1). NCBI lineage: Eukaryota > Metazoa > Arthropoda > Insecta > Phasmatodea > Timematidae > Timema > Timema poppense. The sequence goes on from CABFOV010008180.1 coordinate 19,223, forward strand.
GGTTAAGTAAACCGTGATCACACATAAGTTAAGTTAACTTTAAGTGAACGTTACATTAAGTTACGTTAAGTTAACGTTGAGTTGATCGTGATCCCGGCATTAGAAAGATAAAGAGCGCTTTATGTCCTTTCTTCCTCCCCGGAGGCTGAGTTAGGGAGATGACAGCCTCTTGTACCGAGCCGCCCTAAAAAGACGAATCCCGGCGCAAAGCTCACCCAGAATGTGGGATTGATAGTTCCTGCAGTTCGACGTTTGAATTCTGAATGAGCGCTACAGGCAGTGATCGATGGAGCAGAATTACAAGTGGCAGCCGCCGAATTAATAGAAAAAATAAATTACTGGAAGAGGTAGAAGGAGAAATAAAAATCCTAACAAGGTTTTACTTTTCAACAAAGGCGAGACGAGTAAGAATGGAATGAAAGAAGGTGAAGAGACAAACAGACGAATAAATTGAAGAGTAATTGAGACAGCAAATAATTACCTTCTCCGATAGCTGCCTCAAGCTAGCAAATATACTCACTCAGTTCTCACATATGTTAACTCCTAGAAGGTTAGATGGGCAAATAGATATTCTCACTCAGTTATCACAGATTTCAACTCCTAGAAGTTGAGATGGGCTAACAAATATACTCACTCAGCTATCACAGATAATAACTCATAGAAGGTTAGATGGGCTAATAGATATTCTCACTCAGCTATCACAGATGTTAACTCCTAGAGGGTGAGATGGGCTACCAGATAGTCTCCCTCAGTTCTCACAGATGTTAACTCCTAGAGGGTAGTGAGATGGGTTACCAGATATTCTCACTCAGTTCTCACAGATGTTAACTCCTAGAGGGTGAGATGGGCTACCAGATAGTCTCACTCAGTTCTCACAGATGTTAACCCCTAGAGGGTGAGATGGGCTACCAGATAGTCTCCCTCAGTTTTCACAGATGTTAACCCCTAGAGGGTGAGATGGGTTACCAGATATTCTCACTCAGTTCTCACAGATGTTAACTCCTAGAGGGTTAGATGGGCTAACAGATATTCTCACTCAGTTCTCACAGATGTTAGCTCCTAGAGGGTGAGATGGGCTAACAAGATATTCTCACTCAGTTTTCACAGATGTTAATTCCTAGAGGGTGAGATGGGCTACCAGATAGTCTCACTCAGTTCTCACAGATGTTAACTCCTAGAGGGTAAGATGGGCTAACAGATATTCTCACTCAGTTCTCACAGATGTTAACTCCTAGAGGGTGAGATGGGCTAACAGATATTCTCACTTAGTTTTCACATATGTTAACTCCTAGAGGGTGAGATGGGTTACCAGATATTCTCACTCAGTTCTCACAGATTTCAACTCATAGAAGGTGGGTGATATGGCCTACCAGATATTTTCACTCAGTTCTAACAGATGCTAACTCCAAATATACGGCACTGAAAGTAAACAGGTCAATTTGATGAACAAGCTCCAAGCACAAGATCAAATCATTCTAGGGCAGTATACACAGTGCAGTGGTGGAGGAAGGAAAGTTGCTAGAGTATACAGGCCGTGTTACATGTATATTCGGAGTGTTCTGCACTACGATAATTATTGTCTAGTATCAAAATCGAGGAAATTTAGATCCGTAGTCTAGCGTTACATCCATTCATATCAGGGTTTACCTAATATTAATCTAGTTTAGTGATTATATACAGATAGACAACTTTGAAATGTATGTCTGAATCAGTAGGAGTGGGGATCAGGGTATCGATATCGCACTTTTTGGTCTACCTGTGACGGGGAAAACGGCGCTCTAATCCTGGCCTTGTGATCTTGGGGTGATTTTCTTTACATTTGTTTCCACCCTCCACTTAAATGCAGGTAGAAAACTTCCTTTAAATAATACCTAACTAGTACCTACCCCTGCAGTTCCAAACTACGGATAGCCCTGATGGGTGGTAAGATGTGGAGCTTGGATATTTTAAAGTATTTTAAACTATAATCAATGTTTATTGTAACAGACTCAACAGTTATCTTTCCCATAATTTCAAATGTCCAGATTTCCCCCCCACCTTTACACGGATGTTTCGTTTCCTGCTGTCCGCGTGGTTAGTGAGAGACATTCTTAGCTCTCCTTTCCAAGTTACCTTTCTCTCCCTCCTCTCTAGAGAGAACTACCTCTTCCCCCGTTATTCCTCTTGATACTACAAATCTGCTGGCCGCCCTGTTCCATTCCAATCACCATACATTTGTCGGAGGCCTCTTGGGCCCTCCTGAAGGGGGAAAGGAGGGCCTACTTGAGCTAGCCCAGCACGTACCTAGGTCCCGGCCTGACTCAGTTTGCAGGAGACGTCTCCAAGACAAGAACTTTCCTTTCACCCGTGCCCGCCTTTCCATAACTTCCACAGGCACCTGTCTTGCATGCACACACCCTTAATTGCAGGTCATCTGCTTTGAACGGGACACCTGCGATGTACAATTATATTTACAATAAAGACACACCGTGGTTCTCCGGTAAATAATTACAATTCAGATACACACCCAGGGAATATAATACCCACTGTTTGTTTACTGTAGACTGATCACTAATTAAGTACTACTATTATATTAGCTCTTTTTTGTTTTTCTTCTATGTCATTACTAGATTACTAAAGCTACATCGTTGTAATTTGTTTTACGCAAAGGTAATGTAGGCCTGTTCATTTTCTTGTAAACCGTGTGCCCTGTGTTCTTTCAGTGATCGCCTGTTCAAGATCTCGACTGTTGGCTAGCACTTTAATAAATGAAAAATAAACTAAAGATTATTATTATTATTATTATTATTATTATTATTATTATTATTAGCGCCGCGTCTTACTACCCGTTCGGGTTATACGCACTTACGCTAATGTGTAATGGTAGGGTGATTGTGAGATGAAAATGGAGGACCTACAGTTTAACGTGGAATCCGAACCACGGTGGAGGCCTGGCATTCCCCACATTCACAAGATGTATTGTCAGAGGTGAAGGAAGGGTTTGGCAATCAGATAAATCTATGCCAGGACCGAGGATTGAACCCCGGCCGCCAGCATAGAAGTCTGACACCTTGCCCCTAGACCACCAGGTCACCTAAAGATTANGGTGGAGGCCTGGCATTCCCCACATTCACAAGATGTATTGTCAGAGGTGAAGGAAGGGTTTGGCAATCAGATAAATCTATGCCAGGACCGAGGATTGAACCCCGGCCGCCAGCATAGAAGTCTGACACCTTGCCCCTAGACCACCAGGTCACCTAAAGATTATTAAAATTACTATTTACAAAGAGTAAGTCATTCATCAATTTGTGTAGAATTTCAGTAAAAAGTATGAGACAGTCGGACAAAAAGATAAAATGTTAAGTAAACAACTCATCATTTGTCAGGATTTAACCTTTCCATTTCTCAAGTTGAACGTTTAAAACAATGTCACACTTGTGCAGAGTCTACAGACATAGTGGGATTTTCAAACCATAATTAAAATTATATCGCCTCGCTCCAGTAACAAAATATTGTCTTTGTCATCGCAAAATGTTCGAGGAAACAATGACCCGTGAAAAAAACAACAGAAAGAGCAATTCTGGTTTGAGGCGGAAGTGGGGAGAAGGGGTCAGTTTGGATGGCTACCCCCTCTTCTACTGACTCTTCCCACCCCATTTCCCCTGGAGACTCTGTTCGAACAATTATAGACCTCTTTATATTAGTTTTGTTTTAATACGTTGTAATACAATACTGTTGGTATGTGATTAGTCCAAGATAAGATAGAAATAGATAATTATTAAAATTATGCTGTGACAGTAACAACAAATAATAATCACTGAAGCAACAGAAGTGTAGTTTATTGGGTTAGACTCAGGTACAATATCCATGCAACTATATATAGTGTATTTTGGCATACAGAATAAATATTCTGTAAGGCAGATTGCTCTACCCCTGCACCTACTAGTGATATCAACAATTCAATACTGCATGACTCTTCTACAGAACATCTTGATCTATTCTTCCACCTACTAGTGATTTTTCAGGGAGTCCAATGTCTGGAGCAACATTCAGTGGTCTCTTATTTTTCAAAACAGAGTGTACATGGAACCAACCACTCGTATCAAACCTACACAGCGTATTAAACTCGTTAAGGGGGCGTTGATCGTGGTGGACAGGACGGGAGGGGAGGGGGAGAGGCATGTCACGATTGAAATTGTTTTTTATCGTTTTATGCAGATGGCAGTATTGCGAGATTGGCGATTGTTAAAATACGATTTTCAACCTTATTTAATACGCACACACAAACTTAGCTTTTCATTTATCTCTTACACACGAACACTTAAAACTTTTGTATCTCTTACAAACAAACACTTAGCTGTCTATTCATCTCCTACACACAAACAATTAGCTCTCTATTTATATCTTACACCCTTACATACAAATAGATAATTATCTTTCTCTCTTAGACGCTTACACACTTAACTCATTATTTCACACACTCAGAGAGATTAGTTTATTTCTACACACACCCAAAAAGATAACTTCCTTTCTATCACAAACATACTCTCTCTCCCAAACAAACTTTATCTTTTACACACACACACACACTATCTCACATAAAAGAAAGTTCTCTCCTCTCACACACAGACAAATGTGGTGTTGAGTCACAGATAATAATAACTAAGTTTAGGATAGTTATGCATTTGCTTATTAGCATATGTAAATGCATATTTTATATATCGTTGGTAATAAATGCATATTTTAATTGTCTTTAGCACTAATGATTAATTATCAGCATTTACCTATTTAAGTGCATATTTACACGATTTTTTGTTATCAAGTACAGATTCACTTCCTGAGGCAGTCTGAGAATTTCTAGAAATGTTTTTTTTAAGTACTGTTTATTTCAAAATATCACTGAAGTCTTAAATTATATATAGCCATAAACCCATCGGGAGGAAACAGCTTCACGATAGGTAAGTAGGATATCAGTGCCTAGAATGTTTTACCTGAGCAAGGGCCGGCTGCAGATACATTTTAAGGCATCTAGGTTTGTATTTTATACTTGTTATGCATCGCACAACAAAGGCTTATATAGTGAATATGTATAATTGTTCTCTATGATAACAAATTTCCTTTCAACATTGCCTATGTCCCTATAATAAGTAATTTATGACCAATAATTTAACTTCGACACACTTTTAAATGAATATTCAGATTTACTGAGTATGAAGTGCTTCCAAATTATTAATTTAGTGTTCATTTTAAAACATAAAAGAGTAATGCGCAATATGAATTTTAATATCACACTCGTTCACAATACAGAGCAAGTGGCTCAGAATTACAATTATCCATTAACATCGTTTAAATTATTACATAAATCATAAATAAATATATAGCCGTACTAGATGAACGCGGTTGCCTTGATATTATGGAGTCATTTTTGAACTTAAGAGGCCGGTCAACACTTGTTTACATGGTAAAACTAAATAAAAAATTGTGACAAAACCGTTCTATGGATTTGAAATCGG
>CABFOV010008181.1:13633-24711 GCA_902141375.1 Timema poppense
CACCCATCCCATGACTTCTCATTTCGAAACCCCTCTCTCTACTTACACTCAATCATTCTTATTCGCTCAGTCATTAAATAGTTTCTCCCAAGTTCTCCACTTTACCACCTTAACGTGTTCATTTATTTTCAAATTAACGCATTGTTGTTATTCAAGTCGTAGAATAAAGGGGTTCCCTTTGGAACGAGGGAGACGCCGCTTCAATGATTCTTGTAGTTGTCGCTTCTATGGAGAGATCGCAGCACTTACCATCCCCCCTCTTATCGATAACGTGTCATCGCCAGGCTTGTTGCTCTTTTGTCTGGAGCTCGACAACAATGATTATTTGTGTTTGTTGTTTCGAGACTTCGGGTTCAAATCACGACCCGTATTGTTTCGCAGGATTCTTAGAAATAGAATGTTTTTTTCCCAACAAATCGAATTTTTTTTCGGACATAATTTTACATCTAGAATAACATTTCTAATCGAATAACTTATTTTTTGTTTAAAAAAAAAATTACTTCGTTTGTTTGAAATGATTCACGTTATCTTTTAAACTGACTGATTTTATCGGCACAGAACTTAGAGATTAACTTATATCTAGAACAAACACAATATGGACCCTCCCCCCACCCGGCCTTTAATCCATCATTGTGAAAGGGTAAATCCACATTTTAACTTGATAAATTGTTAGTCCATGCTGGGAATCGAACCCTGGACACTTAGCTCAGTAGACAGACATACTAACGTGCCATACATCAGTTACATAGATTAAAATTTAGTCAAACTCTTTTATCTGTAGTTTAGAATTCATGAAAATACTGTATCCCTCTCCTCCTCCGGTTAATCCGAACAAACTTCTGTCCCGATTAGTCAGGATAAACGGGGTTCTAGTGTATTTTACAGGTAATCTACAGTAGCCCCATGGCTTCTTTGGTGCTGACTGACAACTCACAGCTGACTTCTGACAGTCATAATTTAGGTATATACCTAAATTTGGACTGTCAAAAGTGACAGCTGCTAAACACATGTTTTTGCAGATCATCTGGTTCAGCGTAGGGATACATAATTTGGTCTGGTAACTTTTCAAAGCTGTCAGTCAGCACCAAAGAAACCATGGGGTTACTGTACTCGCATTTTCGTAGAAGTAGAGTAGGAATCCATTTAAGAAAATTCTCCCTTAGTAGATCCGAACGGGATTCAAACCCCGATACCCCATGCAATCAGCAGGCCAGTCTAACAAGAGAGTGACGTCTTAGACCATTCTGCCACCGAAGCGGGGTATCAACGAAACGTTGCCACTTTTAATGATCAAAACCGGGAAGTTTAGTTCCAATATTAGAAGAAGAATCTTTACTCTTTGTTTAATTTGTATGGAATGGAATTTACAACGATGAGCCAGTCTTTGTATGGACTTTTGTGACGTTTAAAAAATCGTTATGTCTTCATCCGCCTCGAAAATATGTCCTGTCAATTTTAAAATTAAATGTCAGTTTGGCCACCGGCTTAGTTCAGACGGTCGCGTGTCTGTCTACTGAGCTAAGGGTCCCGGGTTCAATTCCTTGCATGGCCGAAAGTTTTATCATTGGGTATTGGTGAGATGTGGGTTTCCCCCCTTTCACAGTGATAAATTAAAGTATTGATGGTTGGGTGTTGTGTTTATTTTAGATTTAAGTTAGTTTATAAGTCGTGTTGGTGACCTGGCGGTCTAGGGGTAAGGTGTCAGACTTCTGTGCTGAGGGTCCGGGGTTCAATCCTCGGTCCCGGCACAGATTTATCTGACTACCAAACCCCTTCCTTCACCTCTGACAAGACATCTTGTGAATGTGGGGAATGCCAGGCCTCCACCGTGGTTCGGATTCCACGTTAAACTGTAGGTCCTCCATTTCATCTCACAATCACCCTACCATTACACATTAGCGTGAGTGCGTATTACCCGAACGGGTAGTAAGACGCGGTGCTAATAATAACAATAATAATAATAAGTCGTGTGATGATAATATAATCAATCGGTTCAGAGAAATGCACGTTAAATAAGAATACCTCAAATCAATCAAGTAAAAACAAAAGATCAGTTTAATTTTTGGTAAAAATAATTACCAAACATTGCTAAACGTATGAATATAACAGTTGCTTATGTTTGACTGCTTCCAGGGTAAGCAAAGCTTGTTAAAGCTATACCCTTTGTTTACCCAATAGGGTATCAAGCTAGCCTTTCGTTATTCCACTATGGTATATTTTATAAGATAGGGTCTTAGTGAGGTCCTTCAAGGTAATTTTATGAACTGTAGCCTACCTGTGATATGTTCTTTCCCATTCTGTCTCCATTTGACCGGTCAAATAGGGGCAGACTCTTATCTGCATAGCTGGAGTAGGTATTTCCTGTATTTCCGTTGATACATGGCCAATTAGGGTTCTACTGAGTGCTGAAAACAATTTATAATAGAGGTTTACCGATTCAGTAAAATTGTTCACCGATTACCCGCCTCGGTGGCGTAGTTGGCTAACGCGCTAGTGGTGTTGAGCTGCTCGACTGCTGAGGACGGGGAGATAGAGGTTCGAATCTCGGTCGGGTGAACGCGTTTTTTTTCTGAATGGTTTCCCACTTTCCGTCCACGCAAATGCGGGTTCACTTCCTCTAATTCAACCTTCCCAATTCCTAATCAATTAGTGTAGCTAGTACTTAAAGCGTATAACCCGAACGGGTAGTAAGACGTGGTGCTAAATAATAAATAAATAATAATAGATTACCGATTACCAAAACCGACTACCGATAGTTTAAAATAATTGTTTATGCTATAATTATTTAAACCGATTATTCTCAATTATCGATTATTTATTAATAACTATTGGGAAATATGTTTAAGAGAATGATAACAGTTAATGTAATTAATACAAAAAGATTTTATTTAAAAATCAACAGTTAAAAGATTTTATAATCTTAATTTTTTTTTTATTAATCTTTGCTTGACCGGCGAAAGTTGGAACTAGATTGTTAGTTTTATCGACGAAATGAACTTATATTTCTGTATCTGGTTATGCAATCATTGCATGGACCACAACCCAGATGCAATGTGTATATACAGTATGTTTTTTTAATCACTAAACTTCTACATATAAACATTTTCTTTAAATTTTAAGGTGACCTGGCGGCCTAGGGGTAAGGTGTCAGACTTCTGTGCTGAGGGTCCGGGGTTCAATCCTCGGTCCCGGCACAGATTTATCTGATTACCAAACCCTTCCTTCACCTCTGACAAGACATCTTGTGAATGTGGGGAATGCCAGGCCTCCACCGTGGTTCGGATCCCACGTTAAACTGTAGGTCCTCCATTTCATCTCACAATCACCCTACCATTACACATTAGCATAAGTGCGTAAAACCCGAACGGGTAGTAAGACGCGGTGCTAATAATAATAATTTAAATTTTACTTTAAAAAAACTATTAACCGGTATAATAATCACCGATTACAATTAATTGCCATCGCACTAATAATTGCCCGATAATGATTAATCGGTACAAACCCTAATTTATACCTACCCTGAAAACACGTCATGTTACTGCAATCTAGAGCTATATTTATGTTAAAATTTCAATCATCAGAAAAGGATAAGCTCACCGCGAACGGTCTATAATAATAATAATAACAACAATAATAATAATGTGTAGACTAATTTATCATTTTATTATTTACCTTGAGAGGTGGACTTAGCTCCTTTTATCTCCAAATGTTTTATTGCAATGTCAAAGGTCACAGTGTAATGTCACCCACATTTTACATTTAACACAAACACACAAAGTATTGGTATTAATATTTTGTTCTGATAATTTGCCGTTTTCAAATATTGTTCACATAGGTATTTAAAATCAACACATGGAAAAGGCGAATCAAATATATATATAGATATTTTTTAAAATTCCAAAATAGATTAGAAAAAAATATTTGTGAGCGGCTCATAATTCTAATGTGAATCAATACTAGTGCTGATTTTAATATAGTTTAAATAAACTAAACCCTGTACAGGACATAGAATCAACAGCGGGTTCACTACAAAGAGTATTAGTTGATTGGTTTAAAAAAAACATATAGTTAATAACACCTGAAAACATAAATCTAGGCCGGGAATTTTGACTTATCCGACGCCTGAGAGCCAGACAGCACCAATACCTACTGAGCTATCTAAACATATCCTGTATCTGTTTAGTATCTTACGTAGCCTATTATTCTATATAATAGCAGTAAAACCCTCTTTCTTGCGAAACTTTCGCTCATTCAACCTTCCCCTCTCCCCCCTCCCGCAAAAAAAAAAAAAAAGAAAGAAAGGATTTAGTCTTTTGTTGGGTTGTTGAAATTAAATACTAAGCGAAGTGTATACACAAAATAGCAAAGAGAGTTTATTTTCGGTAATTGATACAAAAATATTGTTAGTTTTTTTCTTTTAACTTAAATTTTAAACGAACAATGTGTATTAACGTAAACTGAGTATTATATGTCAGGAGTTAGTAAAAAAATCCTATCCACTGATACCTTATTTATCGCTGTAGGCCTTGTATTAGTTGAGATAAAGGGATGTTGACAACAGAGATAATACATAATATAGTGTTTGATGTGTTTGTTTTATTATTATTATTAATTTTTATTTTTATTATTAGCACCACGTCTTACTACCCGTTCGGGTTATACGCACTTACGCTAATGTGTAATGGTAGGGTGATTGTGAGATGAAATGGAGGACCTACAGTTTAACGTGGAATCCGAACCACGGTGGAGGCCTGGCATTCCCCACATTCACAAGATGTCTTGTCAGAGGTGAAGGAAGGGTTTGGTAATCAGATAAATCTTTGCCGGGACCGAGGATTGAACCCCGGTCCCCCAGCACAGAAGTCTGACACCTTACACCTAGACCACCAGGTCAGGTCACCCCTGTGTTTGTTTTAATTTTACAGCATGGATATATTCGAGAACAGTACATGAACAATACCAGTCAAAACTACATTTTATAAGTACAGTAGAACATTTTTAATTTGAAGTTCAAGGAATATCTTAAAAATATTCGAAATATCGAAAATTTGAATTAATAATTTTAATAATATCTAGCAAACTGGATCGGACACATCCTTAGGAGGAACTGTCTTCTACACGACGTCATAGAAGGAAAGACTGAGGGAAAGAGGAGCTTAGGAAAACAGGAGGATTTAGAGACTAACTTAGATGACTTGAAGGAAAGAAGAAAGTTCTGGAAGCTGAAGGAGGCAGAGGAAAGGGCGCGTTGGTGGTCTAAGTTCACTGACAAAATAATGTACTTGTCGTAAGACAGAACACCTAATAATAATACTAGGTTTCAGATAAAAAATAAATCAATAACCACAAAATATGCTACATATAATCAATCATATACATTTTATATACGCAATGAATACTTACATAAAACAACAAGAAATTTTTTAAAAACAAATATAAACACTCGGAAAAATTAGCGTACTAAAATTGTAGACTTAAATCAGAATTGATGAAAGCTGAGCCAACTCATTCCCTATATTAGGCAACCCGCTTGCCGCCAGTGCACGATTCCACGCTTTCTCATTTACTACGTGTCAGTAGGTTAACTCCAACTTTATTTGGCACTAGACCCCACCCATTATTATTTTCAACACACATATTGAAGAATCATCATAGACTCTACCATAAAATATGAGTGACTATCGACATTTTTATGAGGAATAAATTAAAATTTCAAAAAGAATATTAAATTTTCAAAGTAAAATATAGCCTGTGTTGCTCGCTGATAATGTAGCTTTATATTGGCGAAAGAATTTTTAAAATCGGTCCAGTAGTTTTTGAGTTTATCCATTACAAACAAAAAAACAAATCTTTCCCTTTTATAATATTAGTGTAGATTTTCGGTCTAATAAAGATCGTTAAGTTAGGTTTTACATGAGTAGAAATTTGAAAAAATTAACAACTTATAGGCTTCAAATTATTCAAATATTTACTTCTAAGATTCGAATTAAATGGTTTTTTTATAATTGATTTAAATAGAAATTTCATGGGTAATCATGGTGGGTTCTAAACATTCAATTTCTCGAAATAACCAATGTTGAAATAGCCAAATTCTATTGTATTAATATTGGTAGTTATTGATATTAATATTAAATTAATAGTTTTATTTTAGTTCAACAAACAATATACAACTATTAGTCCCGGACGTAAACTATTTAAACAAAAATGTATTATTCCTCTTGCAGTGATATGAATATAGGAGAAGTTGGGGTAGAGAAGACTGAGATATTAAAGCAATTTTTTTTAAAGTGTGGACACTATGTAACCCATGTACAAATACCCAAAAAAGAAAATTTCGGGGTCGTTGCTAGCACAAGTGCAATTGCCCATGCCTTTTATGTGTGGGCATTCATTTAGGGGACATTGCTAAAAACATTGATTACGGGCATTGTTTGTCAGTGAGGACTAGGCTGTCAATATGTAATATTGATTTTTTTAAATATCAAATTATTATTGTTTTGTCCAAAATAAATAAAATATTGCTTCAATAGCAAAGCTTAATTTAATATTCTCCCCATAAAAATCCCAAGAGTTTTTGAAAAAGTCACAAAAATTACGGCATTTGTTTATAAGCTTTTGAAATTAATGTGGAAAAAATTAAACTGAACTTAGCTCCTGAATAAATACATTATTTATTTTTATTTATCAAAAATGTTGTTATAAAAACTGTCAAAATACTCACCTTTACTAGAATTATCTTCCCCTCACACTAAGTTAAAACTAAAATTGCTACGCTGATGGTGGCTGGATCAGAGAAGATTTAATATTGCAATCAATAAATTTAAGTTTTTTTTAATAATTAGGTTTCTATGATTTATTTGTTGTATGTTGGACTACTTTTATAGATTCATCTAAATAGTTAGTTGTTCCACTACCCCCCTAACTAACCCATTTTAAATGCACAGGATTCAACCCATTTTAAAATTTTTCAATAGATTAGCTATTTAGCATTTTGAATTTTTCGATCGTAAATACTAACTCTGGGATTTTGAAATAGGATAGAAATTGGGATTGGGAGTGTTATAAAAATTCAATAGAATCATATCTAGTTTGTGGAGTTGAGATTAGAATTAGTGTTTATAACTAGTGCTCATATTTGAATTAACAGGAATATATAGGTATTGTGACAATTGATTATTAATAAGAACTACGGGCTACAGATTCAGAGGTCCTGGGCTTGATCGCCGGGGCTTCCAGAGTTTTCTGTGAATCAGTTGGTCTGAAATACTGTCGAACTCAGCCTCGTGAGGACAAACGAAGATATCTTTGAATAAACAAAGTAGATGTTCCGGTCTAGAAAACTGAGATTAACGGCCTAAGGGTTCGTTGTGTTGACCATATAACACCCTTTACCCAACATGCTGTGGCCGTTCGGTCGGTATAACTCGCTTTTGGTCTGAAGCATTGAATCATTTAAAAAAAAATATAGTTGCGATTGGAGTTGATAGGAGTAGCGGCCCCAGCATATGGGAACAGCTCGCTGATTGGTTGAATTTGATCACGTGACCACGCCCTTTGTTCTCTGATTGGCTGTTGGTTTTCCCCTTCTTTACTTCGTGTTTAACCAAGAGAAATACCTTTTGAACGGCACCGAGCTCAATCAAGTTGGTCCGTTCCAGAGACGGGTTTAGTCTTATGGCCGTCCCTGAACTCCCTCACTTTAAGGTTCACATCACTGAAGCCGTCCTTCTAGTGCGACGTGTCAAAGTAGCACCTTCTATACTCTTGGTACATGCCAAGGCATTAAACGTCAGTCCCGCAAAGTATCCCATCACCCACGTGGAAGTAAAAACATTCACTATTCCTACGGGCATGCAAGGGAAATCACTAGACAACGTATTCAGCTGACAATTACCCAAATGATGCATCGTGGGATTTGTATCAAACGCAGCGTTCAACGGGGACGCCACCAAGAACCCGTTCAACTTTCAAACGTACGGCATGAACCATTTCTCGCTGTATGTGGACGGAGAACAAGTGCCGTCGAACCCACTACAGCTCGATTTTTCAAACGGTAACTATGTCATGTCCTACCACACACTGTTTTCTGGAACGGGTATCCATTTCGTGTACGAAGGTAGCGACATCACACGAGAAGCCTTTCCTAAGGGATATCATCTCATGGCTTTCGATCTCACACCTAATCTGTCCGCCCACATTACATCGTATTGGAATTTGACGTGGCATGGCTCTCTGAGCATCGAAGTGAGCTTCACCAGAACTCTCACCGAAACCGTTAACTGTATCGTGTACGGAGAATTTGCCAACATCATCACCATCGAAAAGAACAGAAACGTCGTGACCGATTATGGGAGTTAATATAAACGGCCTCCCGCCCCTTACCCCGTCATTTAAGCCATGAACGTCATTGTGGATTTCCATAGCTTCATCGGCGACGGCAAACAGTTTATCGTTAAGGAACTGAGTGTTTTATCTGTATGCGGTACATTACTTCAACATTGGGGGTTAAAACTCCCATACGCTATCGAGGAACTTTCAGCCGCCGCTAAAAAGCAATCCGGCTATATTGTCAACAATCTGCATGGTATTCCTTGGGATAGCGATGATGTAGATTACAGCCTGCTAGAATCACTCATCTCCCGTGTCACAACGCGTGCAGAAACCGTCTACGTCAAGAGGGCAGAAAAGAAAAAGTTTATAGTCAAATACACGTCTACACACGTCTTAGATCTGTACGACAGAGGTTGTTCGTCACTGAAAACACTTAGATTGGGCCTCACCATGTGCATGGCACATAGATCTGTGTGAAATTTCTGTTCGGCCTCTATCGTTTGGGGACTTCGAGATTGGCTGATTGAAGATGGACACGCACACCATAAAACGTGTGCTAAAACAACCCCGTGGTTCCGTTCTGTACAGTCAGGTGGTTTCCCTGCTGATCAACTACCTGCGAGAATAGCTCAACCTGCTGCTATCGTCATCATCACTGATCCACACACCAAGCCTGGGACGCATTGGGTTGCCATCTTTATTGACAAGACTGGCGTGGGAGAATATTTTGACAATTAGGTTTTCCCACCCCGTATAAAGTCACATCTTTCATTCATACGCAAAAACACTTCCCACACGTCTCATAGCACGCTACAGCTTCAAAGCATCGACTCAGAAGTTTGCGGCTATTACTGTCTCATGTACCTTCTCTATCGTGCTCAGAACATTCCGATGAAAACTTTCCTAACCCTATTCTCGCCCACCAATCATACAGGCAACGACGCTAAGGTGGTGAGATATTACAACACATTTTTCAAGACTGTAGGGTCCTTCCACCCCTCAAGAGGCTGCGTAAAATCTGCGTACGCCTATAAAAGGCAGTCGTCGAAGTGAACAAACATAATATAAGGTCAAGACGTTTGCAACCGCAAAGCCAAGCCGGTGAAGCCGCTCACCATCACCAGTATTTACAACACTTTGTTTCCGCTGGACGAAGTCGACGCCAAGCGAGTCATCGTTGGCATGAGTGTCAAGAACAACTTTACGCCCTATGTCCAGCTATAAAAATGCGGATGGAACTGTGCGGTGTCTAACCATACAGAATGGCAATAACTGGGCAGCTACAAGTCGGTCATATCAAAGTTTTTCAACAACACGCAACCTCTTCAGAAGATTAGTCTGACTAGTCATGACATTTCTGAGAGGCATGTACGGTGACCGTATGGTCGTCATCAGCGAGAAACAAGACGCCGGACTCAAACGTGTCACCTATCTAGCACCTAGCTGGGCGCGTCTCTGTGATGTGTGGGACCTCATCGACGTTGCCGTTGGCTGACGAGATATGTGGTCGATACCCGTCGCACGTTATTGCAACGATTTGATCAACACACTCGTCGTGGACAAGAATAAACAAGTTTGTAACACTGGAAAGGGGGTCAGGAAGAGGGGAGGGGAAAACTAACAGCCAATCAGAAAGTGCGGGGCGTGGTCACGTGATCAACTTCAACCGATCGGCGAGCTGTTCCCATATGCCGGGGCTACTATTGATAGGTTTTATTAATTAGGAATATTAGGAATGTGGTAACGTAAAATATTTCTTAAGCTCTGGTTAAGATCAGTTTTTTTTTGCAGTTTATATATATATATAATCAAAATAAATCAAATATTGTTCCAGTACAAACATGGAGTTTAATTTTCTACAAATTGTGATATCAACTTCTTGAATATCTGTCGAGGGTGTCCTGGAGTTTAATGACAACTTCTTCTATTAATTAAAAACAAATGTATGATCAAATGCTGCTATGCTCATGACAGATATTCAACAACTGTTGATATCACAATACGAAGAAAATTAATCTCTTTGGTTCAACTGGAACCATATGTAAATATTTTTGTCCCAAAAAAATTTTTAATATAAAAACTGACCTTATCTCGCGTTCCCTTCATCCCCACTTTAAAAAGCCTAATTATAAAAAGTAATATATATATATATTCCTAACCACTGTTAAAAAAACTGTTCTTAACTGTAAAGCACAAGGTATTCACCTCAAATGTTTGAATTTGTATAGAACCTCCCCTGCACTTACGTGAAATCCCCGCCTTTGAACGAGCGAACCGGGAAATCCCAGAAGTTGTGTTTATCAAACGCTCTTCGAGCAACATCAAAGTGGAACACGGTCATTGTTCTGGAAGTGTTAGGGTCCAGATTGAGTTCTAGCTCGGTGTATAAACCAGAGTTACGAGGGAATTGTGGGGGGATTATTAAAAGATTAAATCATAATTATATCCGAACAGTGACAAAGACTGGCTTATCAAACCTCCGGACCACGATCGACTTCACACAGCAGGTTGCTGGGTGAGGTGACATCTAGACCGTGCGCTCTAGCAACAAAGCAACAGGATTAATACCCTCTACATCTGCTTAACTATGTGTAAGGCGGGAGTGTAGGGGACCTGAGAAAGGATCAGTGTTTTTGTAGTTCTTATAGCAAAACTTTGTTGGCCAATTATTATTATTATTATTATTATTATTATTATTAGCACCGCGTATTACTACCCGTTCGGGTTATACGCACTTACACTAATGT
>CABFOV010008182.1:3213-24702 GCA_902141375.1 Timema poppense
AGCACACAATACAGAATCAAACAAATCTTGTACAGTCAATTACGTGCAACATTGACCATCATTAACATTTTGAAACTATTATTTCATAGCTTCGAGAAATAATTAGTCAGCGTTTGGGAAATATGTTGCTATTTGTCAAACTCTTTTGTGATTTTTAAAAATATTTTTATACATTTCAGGGGCTTTAGAACCGGGAAGTTTGAGGGGGTTGAGTTCCTCCCCTTATTTTTTAATGGCTGGGGACTATCTTAAACCCCTACAATATTTAATATATATGCAAACTATTTGGTATAATTTTCTACAAATTTTACTAAATTTTAATTTTTAATTAGGGAATTGAACTTTTATATATTTTCTAAAATGTCTATCGTAATTTAACACCATTGTAACAATATATCCTAAAGGAACTTATATGAGTCACGTGTATGTCTTAAATTTTTTTTTATCACATTGCTGATATTAGGAACAATATAAGAAGAATAATAGCTGACCGTTACTAGCATTACTCTCATATATCCATACGTCAAGTCATATGATCTGCAGCTATTCTTTTATTATAGTGTAACCCACTTCAGTGGCTGAATGGTGTAAGGAATCACTCTCTCGTTAGTCTAACTTGCTAATAACCAGGATATTGGAGTTCAACTCCCAATCGGGTCCACCGAGGGTGATTCCCTAAATGGTTTACTATCTCCTTCCCCACGAATGCAAATATATTTTCTCTAAAGTCATTCCTTCTCATCCTTACTCCATTATTATTATTATTATTATTATTATTATTATTATTATTAGCACTGCGTCTTACTACCCGTTTGGGCTACACGCACTCACGCTAATGTGTAATGGTAGGGTGATTGTGAGATGAAATGGAGGACCTATAGTTTAACGTGGGATCCGAACCACAATTCCTCACATTCCCAAGATGTCTTGTCAGAGGTGAAGGAAGGGTTTGGTAATCAGATAAATCTGTGCCGGGACTGAGGATTGAACCACGGATCCCCAACACACAATCCCAACACCTTACCCCCAGACCGCCAGGTCACCCCTACTTCATAAGAGTAGCCTAACCATCACACATATGCGTATATCCCGAACAAGTACTAAGGCTCAGTGATAAATAAAAGTATCCAACTTTCTCCGCTATAATTTTAAAAATTAACTTAAGGGTCAGTTTCATAGCCAGTTTTAGACTAAGGGCCAGTTTCATAATCAAATTTAGTACGCCTCAAGTGCGGCGCTACACTAAGTACATGACAACACCTACCTAAACCAGAATGGAATGGGCCAGTTTCCTATGCGAGAACGGCCCATTCCATTCGAGTTTAGGTAGGTGTCGTCTTGTATTTAGTGTAGCGCCGCACTTGAGGCGTACTAAATTTGACTATGAAACTGGCCCAATGTCTGGCTATGAAAATGACTCTTTAATTAGTACTAAGTACGCTTTAAGTGCAGTGCTATACTAAAAACAGTATAACACTTTACTGGAACAGAGTGGAATGGGTCTGTTTCTCATATTAAACAGGTCCATTCCATTCTCTTCTAGGTACTTGTGGTCCAGCATTTAATATAGCACTGCATTTGAGGCTTACTAGGCCTGACTATGAAACTGACCCTTAATATACGTTGACCTGCAAACATCACTTGTTTGAAGGACCACTTGATTTTAGGGTAGGCCTATATCACACCAAATATATTTGTTTTCATATTTAGAGCAAAGGCCTTAATATAATTCATATACTGATAGTTTATTCTTGCTTGACTCGATGTTTTCTTCTTTAGGCGTGTCTTAGTAGGCCCACCCATTCGAGATATACGAATGCAGAAATTAAGTTAGTGGAACAGGGGCGAGGAAGGTAAAATTTTAGAGGGAATTTACTGTTATAAGCGTGAAGGGAGAGTAGGAAACAATTTAGGAAAAAACACTCTCACTACATATGACCGGAATTCGAACCCCAATTTACCCATCACTGGAAAAACAGTCTTAACACGAGAGTGACGCCTTCGACTATGCGATCAATGGCACGGATCCGTATTATGTTATGTTATATTGTTATTATTACTACCTGTATGTAGTTATAATTTCTAAGTAATGTCAAATAGTAAAATTAATTTTTTCTACCTACAAACAAACATCTGCGCCGATGACAACTTGTGAAAAGAGCGTCAGTCTCGTCTTGTCTGATTTGCAGTTGAGAGGGAGCTCGGTGCTCGAAGCAAATTTGAGCACAACAAGGTGTTTTTAATTTTTTTTAATAAATCGGCTATTTATCTCCCTCCAAGAAACTACGGATACACTTCCTATAAATTCTACCGTCTTTATCCATAAACTATTATTTTTTTATGTGTAATCAAACCGAACAGGTAGTAAAAAATGGGGGGAATAAAATTAAAATAATATATTTAAACCTTTTTGGCCTTACATTTTTTTTTCATACTAACTAATTTTATATTGTAAATTAAACCAACAATAAATAAAACTGAAATACCCGCGTCATCCTAACTCGAATAAGCCACTGGCTCACGAAAGTGATATTTAAAATACAAATATTTGTATATGCTACAATACACTCATGTTTATTTTATC
The DNA here is from genome assembly GCA_902141375.1 of Timema poppense. Taxonomy (NCBI): domain Eukaryota; kingdom Metazoa; phylum Arthropoda; class Insecta; order Phasmatodea; family Timematidae; genus Timema; species Timema poppense. Next base: position 5,798 of record CABFOV010008182.1, read on the forward strand.
ATATATATGTACTATATTCTCACTTAATGATTATAGTCTGAATTTGTTAATTACAAATTTTCCTAGCATTGAACCGCCTCGGTGGCGTAGTTGGCTAACGCGCTTGTCGTGTTGAGCTCTACCGCTGAGGACGGGGAGATCGAGGTTCGAATCTCGGTCGGGTGAACTGGGGGTGGTTTTTCCTAAATGGTTTTCCACTCTCCCTCCACGCAAATGCGGGTTCACTTCCTTTAATTAAACCTTCCCAATTCCTAATCCATTAGAGTAATTATACTTAAAAGCGTATAACCCGAACGGGTAGTAAGACGTGGTGCTAAGTATTCCTAGCATTGAAAAAGTGTTTTATTGTAATTAAAAAATCCAACACATCAGCTTATATATTATAGTGCCGGCCCATTGAGTCAATTACCTCAGGTTCGATTACCGGGTCGTACTAAATATTTATTATTGATGTAATCGGGATATATTTTTTTTATCACAGTGATGATTTGACTTCTGTTCTATTATTATCAAGCTTGTTTGTCTGCTGATATCATTCGTTTGAGAAATCTGCCGCTTTGGCATAATAGTCAGCGCAACTGGCTACCAACCAAAGTGTTCCGGATTCGATTCCCTGCCGGTACAATGTGCATTTTTCTCGAAAGTTCACCAGATAATGGTTATTTAGGTTTAAGTCAGGTTAATAGTTGTTACTGGTTCCACACCCTTTTTTTCATCATTATTATTATTATTATTATTAGCACCGCGTCTTACTACCCGTTCGGGTTATACGCACTTACGCTAATGTGTCATGGTAGGGTTATTGTGATATGAAATGGAGGACCTACAGTTTAACGTGGAATCCGAACCATGGTGGAGGCCTGGCATTCCCCACATTCACAAGATGTGTTGTCAGAGGTGAAGGAAGGGTTTGGTAATCAGATAAATCTGTGCCGGGACCGGGGATTGAACCCCGTCCGCCAGCACAGAAGTCTGACACCTTACCCCTAGACCGCCAGGTCACATCCAACATTAATCCATTAACCATATCAATCCTATATAAATATAAACGTGTATAGTCAAAGGCACTTTAAAAAAATTAGAGAGTGAGCTTTCTTAAGCCTGCTCTTATGTCAATACAGTTTTGTTACTTTTAGAACTGCAACGCAGTAGTTCTGTTAAGACAGTGTATGAAATAGCATTATTACTGGAGTCAGATTTTGGAAACACTGTCAAAATGTCCAGCTCAACTGAGCCACAGGTTCTCGGAGAAAATGCTCCAGCGTCAGATCCAGAGGAATTCTCCAGGAGGACAACAATCGTAACATTTTAGACAATGTAATAGTGCAATTAGAATGAATGTTCCGAAACCATAACCAGATTCTCCCAAACTACCAATAAGTGATCTCTAAACATCTTGCAGACGATGAAATTGGTCAAATCTTGAAAATGTTTGCAGATTTTTTTTATAGAGAGCTTCTTTTACATCCTGACATGTTCTTCGAAAAATTTCAACAATGAAAGAAGTAATGGAGAGTTGTAAATCTAAAAGACAGGCCAAGAACTGCAATAGAAGCATTTTTTGAAGTGTTGTGAAACATTTTATCCAAATGTGAGGATACTTCTTCTGATACTAGTGACTGTTCTCATCTCTACTGCTTCACCTGAAAGCTCATTTTCGACATTGAAATGATTGAAAATCTTCCTGCGCATCACCATGGCACAAGATGGAAAGACCAGCCTTACCCTTATAAGTGTTATTATTATTATTATTATTATTTAGCACCGCGTCTTACTATCCGTTCGGGTTATACGCTTTAAATACTATTTACTCTAATGGATCAGGAATTGGGAAGGTTGTATTAGAGGAAGTGAACCCGCATTTGCGTGGAGGGAGAGTGGAAAACCATTTAGGAACCCCCCCAGTTCACCCGACCGAGATTCGAACCTCGATCTCCCCGTCCTCAGCAGTAGAGCTCAACACGGCAAGCGCGTTAGCCAACTACGCCACCGAGGCGGGTCTTATAAGTGTTCACAGAGAAATAGAAGTGGACACATATTAAGTTATCACCAAATTTTCAGGGAGGGTGTATTTCATCTTGTGATGAAAATAGATTTCCCTATTTTTAATCTATGCTAAATGTAATGTTTTGAGCCTTCACATATGTATTATATCAAAATATTAAGTATGTAATATCAAGTCAGAACTGGTATGTTTAGTATGTATGTACTTACATGAACATATTTGGTACAATTTATTGTTGAAATACTTTAGAAACAGTTTTTGTTTGTAGTTTGTACATACTTCTTATACAAATTTAGCCATAATCAAACAACTAAGTATTTGAGTATGCGGAGAGAATAACTTAGTTTGATATATATTGATAATTTAATGAACTACAGTAATAATAGATAACAATATATTACACTTTTCAAAAGAATACTTCATATTCTTCTGTCAAAGATTCTGAGAAATGGGACCCGAAAAAACGGGTGTTATCAACTTTAACCTACAATCAAGTAAAGAATAAACAGATATATACATCAAATAGAAACAACATCTAACACTTTTTCCTTGGGTGACTTAATAATCTTACTAATACTATGAATGCGAGAGTTTGCGTGTCTGGATGTCTGTTACTCAATCACGCCAAAACTTCTGAACGGATTCGAATGAAACTTTGTACGTTGGTAGAGAATGTCTTGGAATAACATATAGGACTATTACCAACCTTTGATTTTAAATAATAATAAATATATTATTATAATGTGATTGAAATAATGTTATTTAAGAATTTGTGATTTAATATTTTGTAATTAAAGTAAATAGTAATAAATTTGGCGTAGTTTAATACTAATAAATAATAAATATGATGTGATTTTAGCTATGTAGTTCGAAAAATATATTATTTCATTTATTTATTTATCTTACTAGCTATGAAGGTAAATTTAAAAAAAATATATAATTGATAAGTTAAATTATATACATTTCTTTTATTACGAAATATTTAGAAGTGAAAATTAAAAAATCGTAAAATTATTTACAGCTAGAACTGAGAAAAACGCATAGATATTTGAAAAAAATAAAGTTTGATTCATGACCAAAACAGTTTAGTTAAAAATTGAAAGATTTTATTAATTATAAAATCTAGTATGCCAATAAATGACAAAACCTTCGTGGCATAATTTCAATCCCTGCTAAAAAGATATGACCAAAACAGTTTAGTTAAAAATTGAAAGATTTTATTAATTATAAAATCTAGTATGTCAATAAATGACAAAACCTTCGTGGCATAATTTCAATCCCTGCTAAAAAGATGTTTGTTCTGAGATTTACAGGCGCAATGGACGATCTATATTGATTTTTACTCTGCTTCTTATCACCCTTCCAGGCTATACTTATTTAATCACACTAATTAGCTAGAGACGAGGAAATTATAATTATTTATTTTATTCTCAATGAAGGAGAACAATAAACGTTTTAGGTAAAATCATCCATCTGGGATTAAGAGTACAATCTCTCCGTCACCAGCAAACCAGACTAAAGGGGTTTAACATTTGGGCCTTCGTGTCCACCTGTGTGGTTAATATAATAAGTGCAATAAATAATTGATAGGCATAGTATCATTAGCGATGGTCTACCCTAATTAATGTTGAAAACTATTATCGCCTTGCCGGTGACCTGGCGGTCTAGGAGTAAGGTGTCGGACTTCTGTGATGGCGTCCGGGGTTCAATCCCCGGTCCCGGTACAGATTTATCTGATTACCAAACCCTTCCTTCACCTCTGACAAGACATCTTGTGAATGTGGGGAGTGCCAGGCCTCCACCGTGGTTCGGATTCCACGTTAAACTGTAGGTCCTCCATTTCATCTCACAATCACCCTACCATTACACATTAGCGTAAGTGCGTATAACCCGAACGGGTAGTAAGACGCGATGCTAATAATAATAATAATAATAATAATAATAACCAACTCTGCTTCAAACAAAGGAAGGTGAAGGGTTTAAAGAGACATAAAGAGTATAAAACACAACAGTTGAAGCTGAGGGAATCAAACCGCGGTCACTCTCGTCCAAACACAGCCTCCGCGAGCTCGTGGAGCAGGTAGCCTGTTTCCTCGGAGCGAGCAGGTGTCTTCACCGACAATCTAAACCAGAACTTCATTTGTTTCTGTGGCGTTCCCAGAGTCTCGGCGGTAACCACTTCCATCACTCCACTTGGGCAGGGCGTTGGCGAAACGCCGGTAATGGTCTCATTTGCATTTCTTCTGGAGAACCTTTTCATTGCTCTGGACCAGAGATACAACAAGAACAAAGAAGATGGGGAGAAGGAGGACAGAATAATGAGGGAAGTGCATAAGTTATTTAGAAACGGNGGTTTGGTAATCAGATAAATCTGTGCCGGGACCGAGGATTGAACCCCGGCCGCCAGCATAGAAGTCTGACACCTTACCCCTCCCTAGACCGCCAGGTCACCGACGAACCTCTCAAACCTGACCGGTTTAACTCTAGTAGTAAGATTTTTACGTCGCACCCTTATCGGTTGGGTACAAGGATGAGGAGTCCTCGTCTGTTCTAGTTTGCAATTGACGAGGAGGCTGTAGTTCTAACCCCTGCCTGATTTATTGAAGGTGACTTACACTCACCCTCTACACAGAAGCCAGTATAATTACTATCAGCTCTACATTCCTCAATTCTACGGTATTGGTGTTAATATTTGCATATCCTAGATGGTTAGTATGACGTGCAAAAATAAAGTACCTGGATTAAAAAAGCACGTGAGTTCAAAAATTATTATTTTTAATGGTAGAAAATACATTCAACGCAAGGGTTATTACAGAATTAATATAAAGGTTAGATCTTATAGTACTTTAGAGGAATACTACCGCGTAAATGTGGAGAAAGGATGGGAAAATTGAATTTAGAATTTGAGCCCCCGAATTTCCTTCGGTGCAAAGCGAGCGTGAAAAACCTTACAGTGAACTCACGCGTTCACCGAAACACAAGAGCAACACAGAAACGTAATCCCGTGATGAGATCTAAACCAATAATAATATTTCAACCTCATCAGCAATTTTTCCTCTCGGCAAAGCTTGAAATAATTTGATATTTCCTTTCTCTACGCGACATCAACTTGAGATACCCAATCAAATTGTAAAACCAACGACTCAACCAGTGCGCATGCGTCTACAAAGTAATATGATATGAAACAACTGCACCGACCGTAGATAAATTATTTGAAATAGGCCTAATTCCTTAAATGAGAAACGTGTATTTCATTCTTATTGTGGTTGGATTTATTTTCCGAAACAGTCCAATTGTGTGAAAACATCGAATGTGCTAATTATCTTAAATATCTGTTTATCCACTAGAAAATCCAACGTGTCTGTAATTAGATATTCCTAGTGTTTTTACAAAGTATCACGGGTATACACACCTCTAGCGTCAAGCATGTGTTACAACATTCCCACAGAATCTTCTCTCTCGTTTCGATGGACATGCGGATCAAGCTTTAGTCAAGGAAGGCTTATATTGAGCTCTTAGAAGTCCTTTTCCCAAAGAGAATTTAATTTTAGTGTACTTAAATCTTTTATACAAAAAGATCCGTCTATCATGTCATTCTCTTTGGTGTGAAACAAAAGAAGGGGTGCTAGTAGGAACCATTCTGCTCACCGACATCCTAATAGGCTGAACAATAGACATTCTACTTTTAAAGACGAGTCATTAAATGCACATCAAACAGGCCAATGTGTTATGTGCACCTAGTCTTCGTCTACCCTGAGAGGTAGAAAGCCTACCTTTCATGGTTCTACCATGGCGCAGCTACCTTTCATGATAAACGGAGTGTGCATCACTTATCCTTTGATGGCGTGATAATGTGTAATAAGTTCTAAAAGATAGGCATATTTTCTTTAGTTGCGATGGTAAGATTTGAAACCTCGTTGAAACGAACATACTTTATATACACAGGGTTATTACAAAAGAAATATACAGAATCAATAGTTAAGGTGCGGCAGAAGGGGGCGCAAGTAGTTTTACAGTTTTTATAGCATTACATTTTATTGGCAAAAATAAACCAAATATTTCTCCAGTAGCAATGTAGAGTTTAGTTTTCTGCACATTCTAATATCAACATAACTTGAATATCTATCAAGGGTGTCCTGGAATTTTGTCAAAACCTTTTAAATAAAGAGAAAAGGTTTTGACAAAATTTCAGGACACCCTTGACAGATATTTAAGATTAATTGATGATATTAACATGTGCAGAAAACTAAACTCTATATTTCTACTGGAGAAATATTTGATTTATTTTATCCTAAAAATTTCAATTCTATAAAAACTGTAAAAATACTTTTGTGCCCTTCGGTCACACTTTAATAAAACCAAAACTGTTCAAGTTATCACAATAAAATTACATAGTTTTGCTGGGAAATGCTTCAAGTTTTTTTTAGAAACTCACAAATGTTAAATATGTGCACCATTTGTCCCACGGCATATAGCAGGGCGATAGTCGTGGTTTTCCCACACCCGTTGCAGCATATATCTATCAACACTTGCCACAACTGTTGTGATGCATCGTCTTAACTTAACTAGATCAACATAAAGTGGAGGGATGAAACCTCTAAATTTTACACATCCCCAAAGAAGGGTGCTAGCTAAGGACTTTTTGGTGTCCAACGTAGGAGTGACATGTCGTCGTCTGTTGTGCAGCCAATCCAGCGCTGTGGAAGAGTTTCATCCAGATCATTTCTAACCCCTTGGTGTTTTAACCTATTGAGCAATTAATTTCTCGTTGTCTTCATGTAATTAATCTCAGTTTTATAAGCCGGAGCTTGCTTTGCCGACCACATGACACCCTCTATCCACAAATGCTAGGTCTATTATCGCTAAAGGTTGTGGCTGTTCGGTTGGTATAACTCACTTGTGGGCTCACGCCATGGAGAGTTATGTATAGGAGGAAGTCCCCTAGTGGCGGACACTTAAGGTTTTTAGGAAAAATAAAAAAATATTTCGAAAAATATATCTTTATTTACGACTTAGATAAGTCAACAAACTTTAAAATCAAAATAAATAAACAAAAATGCACCTTCTGCATAAACATATTAAAAAACATAAATTAAACTTTGGTGAGAATAAACGCAGTCTCTGCAAGTGGCACCTAGTACCGGACAGACTTCAGTTCGAACCCCTAGCATCGGACAACGATCACATATATAGGCGTCTAAACATTCTGGAATGTCAGCACAGGCTTCATGAACCCACCCAGGGCAGCAGGAGCACTGTATCCAGTCTTCGTCGTAGTCCTCTAAGCACACTACGCAAATAGTTTTTCTCTGTGTGAGATGATTCAAGTTCCTGGTTCTTCTAATGGAATATTGCTCATGTCGGCTGCCAAATAATCCAGGTCGGAAAATAAATGTCTATCAAATGGGTAAATGCCTGTGTATTTGAACCCAGATGCCGCAATATCCACTCGAGCAACTTTTGTGAACACTTCATTGACAAGACCAGCAATGTCGTAGTCGGTAGCCCGAGATCCAGCATTTGCTCTTGTCCGCATGTCGCATCGTTGGTTATAGGCATCTTTAAACGGTTTCGTGAATGTTCTATCTAATGGTTGGAGCTTGTGCGTGGTATGTGGCGGTGAGCTTATCAAACGAATGTGGTTTTCGCGACAGAAAATGATGACAGCCAGTGTCTTGTGGCTGCAGTGGCAATCCATTAGAAGCAGCACAGGGCTCTCTTTAGTTAGGAGTGAGTGTTTTACAAACAGCTGCAACCAGCGTAGGAAGAAGTCACTATTCATCCAGCGGCTATTGGCTGGGCCACACCCAAACTTTCGGCCGGAGCAATAATCATGAGTCTATCATTCATTCTTTGCCTTGGAAACACGAAAAATGGCGGTATGAAGTGGCCGTTTGCGCTCATATTAAACACGGCTGTTATATTTTGGCCCCTCTCAGCAGAAGTGAGCTATCCTACTTGACGGACAGCCTTTGGAGCAAGAACTTTTTGATGCTTATGCACACAGCTTACTCCAGTTTCATCGCAGTTGTAAATGTTGGAAGGTAAAAATTTATGCAGTGTTATCAGTCTTTCAAGATTGTCATAAAAAGAGATCTACTTGTTGTTTGTTAAACCCTACGGCCCGCATCATGCTTGTTGAATCTGGTGATCGCAGCGATATGTCAGGATGTCTCTGCATAAAATCGTAGTAAAAATGTTTTCCTGCAGTACCTTTCTCTTTGTTAAAGTGATGAGGGATCTTCATAGATTCAGCTAAGTCGAAAGCTAATTTCAAAAACTCCTTTTTCATCAGCGGCCAACATCTATTTGACAAATCTTTGACGTGGTCCACTAAAACTTGTTCATACTCGGGTGGAAATGTGTTAGTGAATCTACCGATCTTTGGTTGCAACGTGACTTATCCTCCACGGTTCAATGCTGATGTTTTATCATGTAGAGTACTTTTTGGAATGTTGTAGCGCGACGAAGCTTCCCTCAAAGTAAGTTCTTTAGTCAAAACCTTAGTAATCGCAGTTTGTAAACTTGTTTGGTCCCCTTTTCCCTTCTCTTTCTTCTCTTCCATTTCGATTTTATTCCGTTCTTCTGTCCTCTGAAAAATCGTATAACAATTATTATAAAAAGTATAAATACTGACAAGAAAAAATAACATGTTCACTGTCCGGCGTTAAGGGACTACTTTGTGTCCGGTAATAGGGGACAGAGAATCGACAGAATTATACATTTCATATCAAAACTATTTTGGAAATCTTCAAAAACTTTTATAGATTACGAGCAACAATGGAACACTACCTTTATTAAAAATAAACATAAACAACTGATCACAAATACTAAGCTGTAACACCTGAATATTATGTGATGCAGTGGCTTCCCGCCAAGAACAGCAAACAACCGCTCCCACTGTTATCGCGTGCGTCACTGGCAAACCGCGTCCCGTGACTTGGTATTGCTACTTCCCCCCGCGCCCCTTTCACCCATCCTTGAAACGCTAGCGTTCTGAGTTGCCGAAATAGTACGAGTGTCCGACACTAGGTGCCGTCCGGCGTTAGGGGACTTCCCCCTATAATATTCAGGTAACAAACCTTGTGATCTGCTTGAGCAGGCTAACGACGAGACTTAATAACATCATGTATGGCAGGGAAGAGACCGTGAGGGAAACATGGACATAACCAAGTTCTTGGACAATCTAACATAGACCCTGTTAATATTTCAAAATTTTGGTAGGAAGTCCATTTGGGCAGGCCTTATTTTGTAGAATCCTATTGTAGTGTTTTGGTAAGATAATAAACCTTTCTAAACGCACTTCTTACTACGTCCTGGAAGGCCGTTTATTCTACCAAAACATTACTACACATTATGCTTCTAGTACGAAATAAGGCCTTAGAGAATGGGCCTCTTATCCAAATTAAAGTATACTTGGGGGTGTCCAAGCATGGTATTCAAGTCACAAGCTTCCTTTATTGGTTACTTGATGTTGTCAATTTTGGTTCTGTCTGAATCATATTTTGATGGTAATGATAACACATATTGGCCCCTGATAATGTGTAAATAACTAAAAAGGATACTTCACTTCATGACGTCATTTCGGTCCCTGATGTTTGTCCTGTTGGTTTTAGGGGTAGCAATGTGGAGTCCATCTACAATCAAAATAAGACAGGAAGAAACTTTTTTGACAGTTACAAACTTTAGTAAACAATGTTCATATCTTTATACGCCATGTCAGCTGATATTCAACTATTACTTTTGATAGATAGTTTCAATACCTATACAACGGTAATAATAATAATAAAGTAAAATTTAATAAATGTTGATCACAATATTATATTTAAAAGTTCCTCCTACAAAGATTATACTATAGTATAAAGTATTTTCTCACAGCTTAAAAACGTATTTCTAGGATCCCCCTCTCAAAGTCTAGTTTCATCTGACCGGAGTGTACGAAGGCGCTGAAACGTCTTTTTAAATGATAACTCCGTTGCCCCATCCTGTCGTTGGAGTTTCCGTCAGTTATGTGGTGTAATGGGATTATCACAGGGCGTCTTCCCCCCGCGAGGCGTCACGACGACGAATACGGACTTATTTACCTGACGCGAAGGATAACTCACACCCCGACCTCCCTCATAGCCCCAGGAAATTGAATGTTGGAACCGGGAACAAAAGTCGAGCAATATTGCGTACCCTTGTAAGGGTCGAGGGATGGGGGAGAATATGTTTGGTGGTGTAATTAACTTTCCCTATATATGTAAATCTCACGCGCATGTGGAGCGTTTAAATACCACGTGGTTGAAAAGGTTAGAATCATAAATTGCACGGTCCTCTTCGATCCTGTGTATGGTGTAAGTCAGAGGTCTTCAACCCACGGCCCGCGGGCTACGTTCGGCCCACCGGCTTATTAAAAGTCTAAAATTATTTCAAGAGAAAAAATGACACACAGATTTATATTTCACATCGTTAAATGATAAAGTAAATACGTATTTTAGATTATTTTATAAAATATTGGTGACCTGGCCGGTCTAGGGGTAAGGTGTCAGACTTCTGTGCTAGCGGCCGGGCCTCAATCCTCGGTCCCGGCACAGATTTATCCGATTACCAAACCCTTCCTTCACCTCTGACAAGACATCTTGTGAATGTGGAGAATGCCAGGTCTCCACCGTGGTTCGGATCCCACTTTAAACTGTAGGTCCTTCATTTCATCTCACAATCACCCTACCATTACACATTAGCGTAAGTGCGTGTAACCCGAACGGGTAGTAAGACGCGGTGCTAATAATAATAATAATAATAATAATATAAAATATTTTTGCTTATACTTGAAGAAAAATATTACGCTTTTAAACAAACTTACTTAAACCGACTAGTGAGTACTCTACTAGACGAGGGAGAGAGTACTATTTCGGGTGAGTTCGAGCATAGTCGGGAGTGTTCACGTTTGCTCATCACCGCTGAGGCACGCGGGTCACCAAAATAAAATTGATATATTAAGTGTTCAATCCTAATATTGTCGGTACAGTAGTGCAGCCAGCAGGCAAACGAGAGACAGAAACTTTGGCCCTTGGACATAAAAAGGTTGACGACCCCTTGTGTGGGCAGTCCTAAAATCTACGGGGAAATCCATCTCTATATATTTAACTTGTAAATGATTGAGAGAGCAAGTTAAATTAATATCAACACAGCTTACAAACCATTGTAACTACGGCACTGTCCTTGTGGAGAAGAACACTATTCAATTAATTTTAAATTATTTGACATCTGGACCAGGAAATTTAACACAAAGTTTCCGAATTAAATTCCCCATATTATATAGATGTTTTTTTAAACTAATTTAAATTAATATGATAAGTTCATGTCTTTGTTGAACCATTTTCCTTTTTAATAAAGTTTATCAATTTTGTATAATATAAAAATAATTGTAAAATGATATAACAAGTTATTATTATAGCCTTATATAATACTAATCTATTAATTATGGTTAATTATTGCTGGTAGAATCAACTGTTGAATATTACAAATCCCAATTCAAAATGTGAAAACGATTTTATTTAGTGTTGGTGTAGGGGACACGAGAAAAGGACAGTGTGTTTTAAGTTTTTATGGCAAAACATTTTTTGGCCAAAATAAATAAAACATTGCTTCAGTAGAAAGATAAGAGTTTAATTTACTTCACATGATGACCTAAACAGTTCTTGAATATCTGTCAAGAGCATGGTGGCATTAGTTGAGAAACCTTTTAAATAAAGAGAAAACGTCATGAAATTCTGGGAAACCCTTGACAGATATTCAAGAACGTTTGATATCACCATACCTGCTTCGTTGGCCGCATAGTCTAAAGCGCTACTCTCGCAGTAGACCAAACTGCCGACATCGGGGAGATTGAGGCTGGAATATAGGTCGGGTGTACTGAGGGTGGTTTTTCCAAAATTGTGTTCCACTCCCCCTCTACCCAAATGCGAGTACACTTCATATAAATATAACATTACTCATCCTAGTACACAAGACATATGGACCAGACAGGTAGTAAGAAGCGGTGCTAAAGAAACACTATATGAAAAAATTTCAACCCTTAGTTTCTACTGAAGAATTACATAGGGGAACAATTTTTTTCTTAAGATTTTTTTACTGGTTTTATGTATTTTTTGCAACGCTGAATTAGAATATAAAATCGGTTTTCCTTTGCATGCTCTAGTTTTCAAGCAATTACAAACTTGTGATTTTGCAACAACAAAAAAATGACATTCATTGCTTATTACTCTACGGATAGCTTGAGAACTAGGCTTAGATCCACCCTAACCTTTAAACTATCTCGTTTTTTTTTATAAACATCCATATTCTTTACCTTATTGTTAATTTTTATTTTAGCGATGTATCTTATATACACAAAAATAACACCTGTTTTTCTTGGTTTCATATCTGATCATGGCTTATTCAAGTAGACAAAAATGTGTAGATAAACCTGATTTATTCTGTTATGTATTTGGCTACTACACACTTCTTCGTCAAAGGCGCAATATAACTTCGTTTGTGAGGCGTGCATATAAAGCCTATTTTGAAGATCCCCTTGGTGACCAAGACCAGAAATGGGATCCTTATATTGTGTGTCATAATTGTGAGGAAATGTTTCGTGACCGGACAAAAATAACACGAAATGGTTTGCCTTTCGGAGTTCCCATGGTTTGGCGAGAACCCATGGACCACATAACTGTCTGCTATTTTTGCCTGGTGAACACGTAGGGTGTCGGCAATAAAACTGGCAAAAGCTCTCCTATCCCAGTATTACCTCAGCAATTCGACCTACTCCTCACTCTGAGAAACTTCCGGTTCCAGTTTTTAATGGCTTTGTCTCATCTGAAGATGAAGGAGTGAAAATGATTATGAAAAGCACGAGGGTTGTGATAATGAGCTTCAAGAAATGATTTCAGAATCCGATGACTCCTCTTCTGGTACCCTTCTTCATCCCCTCAGGAGTTTAGCCAAAGGTAATTGAATGACTTAGTGCGTGATTTAGGGCTCTCCAAGAAATCAGAAAAATTATTAGCCTCCAGGTTTCTAGAAAAAAACCTACTTGACCCCTCTGCAAAAGTTTCTTATTTCTGAAAGTGGGACCAGATTTTGTGGATTTTTTTAAGACCGGCAGTTCGTTTACTGCAAAGATATCCTAGGCCTTCTAGGCAATTATGTGTCACCGCATATAGTCCAACAGAATGGCGATTATTCCTTGACAGCTCAATGAGCAGCCTCAAGTGTGTTTTCTTTCACAATGGCAATATTTATGGAGCAGTTCCAGTTGGTCACTCAGTGCATTTGAGAAAAGAACATGATGACATAAAAATGGTTATTGACCTACTCAAATATCATATGCAGAACTGGGTCATTTGTGTGGACCTAGAAATTGTCAGCTTCCTCCTTGGTCAACAAAGAGGCTTCACAAAGTTTCCATGCTATCTCAGCATGTGAGACAGCTGAGCTCGAGAGAAACACTGGACCCAGAAGGAGTGGCCCATCCATAAAACTCTAGAAGCAGGAATGCTAAACATTGTGAATGACCCAATCGTCAGCCAAGAGAAGATTATTTTTCCACTACTCCATATCAAGCTGGGCTTGATCAAACAGTTTGTGAAGGCATTAAATACTGATGGTGAATGTTTTCAATATATAGTTTCTGCTTTTCCTGCTTTATCTTTCAAAAAGATCAAACCAAGTGTGTTCGGTGGACCTCAAATTCGTGCCCTTGTACGTGATGAGGAATTTGTCGGGAATATGAATGACAAAGAGAAGGCATCGTAGCTATCTTTCGTGGCAGTTATACATAACTTTCTTGGTAACAAAAAGGCAGATAACTATGAGGTACTCGTTACTAGGATGCTGTTGGATTTTCGTGATCTTCAGTGCAACATGAGTGTCAGGCTCCATTTTCTTAATAGTCATCCTTGACCAATTCTCCGATAATTTTGGAGCTGTTAGTGCTGAGAAGGGGTAGCGATTCTTTCAAGACCTCATGACGATGGATGAGAGCTATCAAGGACAATGGGACTAAATTATGATGGAGCATCAAACGATATTGCCCTGAGAAAGTATACAAACATCAGAGCTATAAATACAATTTTTTAACTAAATGGGGAAAATTTGAACTTTGAACTCCAGCCTTATAAATTGTTCTGAATCACCCATGTCTCGATGTCAAAATATATGTTAATTTAAAGTAAAATTTATTAGTGCATGTTTATTTTGATTATAATAGATAAATGTTTCAGATTTTACAAGTGGCATATTTATTTATCTCATCAAAAGTTTGGTTTGCCTTTATTCAAACTTTAAAGCATATTTTGATGCACCTACACATTTCTGTGAATACTTAGAGAATATATCTATGTTAAGATTGCTATTCAAGCTTAATTTTTAGCATGCATGACCATAAATTCCTCAGATATACCATGTCATCATGCGGAAGGCGTCAAAATATTGCCAAAAGTGAAAATGTTGAATTGCAAAAAATCTGGAGCTTACAGAGAAAAACTAACTTCAAATTTGAATTCACCACATGAAAATTAGATAAGAACAAGTTCTGGTATAGATGCAACAAAAATTTTGTTCCCAAGTGTTATTTGATTTATTTTGTCCAAAAATATTTTTATTTTATTTAAAAACTTCAAAATTACTACCCTTAACTTGCGTTCTCTACGCTCCCACCTTATGGACTAGAGATTCCCATATAGAATTAATAATAATGATTTATTGACATTCTTGAATAAAGTAGATCTTGGATAGCTCAGTCAGTGGAGCTGATTGTGTTTTAAAAGCGTGCGTCACATTCTCATCAACTCTGTGATACAATCGGCTCGGAATCGTAAATGTACACGAACACTATTGCACATGGATCATATCTGATTAGTCATTAATGGAGATAAAGAGCTAACAGAAGCTCCCAATACAGAACATTGTTGAAATATTAAATTATTTTTTGATAAAAACTGCAACCATTTTAAAATTACTTTACAGATAATCACTATGCACAAATATTCATTCTCTCTTAAAAGGACATACTCTAGTTATTAACAAAAAGCTTTGTCACTTTGTCCCCCATCGTCACCAAGGAAAATTTTGAGTAATCATTCGAATACGAATGCGCTGCACACATTTCTGGCATATTTTTGTCTTTTATTTTCCCTTTAACTCTCATACCTCGTGCGATCCGGGAGCTGAGTTGGGCCTGCTTTGATGCACGCTCTTAAGGCCAGAACATATGTATGTGTGTCATTTATTCTATACACTAGTTGAAGTACATGACGCGGAGTGGCCCGGTAGAAAGTTTTTAGTTTGATAACTGCACGGGGAAGGTATCTTTAAATTAGTGCCGTTAAGCCCTGCGATGCCTATGGCCTCTTGGGCTATTTTTTGATTAATTTTAATCCAATCAGAATGTTAAAATTCCTACTTCGAGGTGCACGCGTTCTTGTCCGAGAGCTAATCATATTATTTATTTTAATATCAGCACTTTGCATACGATAGATATCGCGCAGTGCTCATGACAAGCATTGAAGCTCTTCATTTTATTAATATTGTATCATGTCAATCAGACAGATTGGACAGCTACAATTAAAAAATCAATATTTTAATAATTTATGAAAGAATGAAACAATATTAACATATTTAAAAAAGTAATCTACCTCAAAGTTTATTTTTTTATGACTAGATGCAGTCAAATTAAATTACGTATCTCCCAAAATTGAAACACGTAGTTGTTAAAAAATATTGGCTTTTGATAAATACTGTAAAAGATATGAAAGAAGAGGATTAACATCATCATATTTATGAATAAAATACGTTAACGCATGCCCTTTGCCATTGGATGATGTCTGATAAATTTACATACGCTTGCCATACTGTCTACAAGAAAATTTAGTAAAGTACATCTATATTACAAATTCTCATAAAAATAATAACTGATCCTAAATAATATAATCAAACCAGATATATTTAAGTAGAAGATGCTTTGGTATCTATTCACCGTTTCAAGATGTCCTTGGATTTGCTTGCCACATATTTGAAACGAAAATTATTCAAAGATGGCAGCCACACGTGCTTGCATTATAACACCTGACGAAGAAAAGGAGTGTATATTGAGATCGACACACTGACCCACTCCACGTCAGAAGACTAGCGGCAATTCAAGGAACCATGTTTTCCCCTTACTCCGCAAGCGGCTTTCACGGATTCACTTTCTTTTCACCCCGCCTTCATCCGTCCCCCTCCTTTTCTATATTCCTGAGTTTATCATTCTTTTTGCTTTGTTCCGTTCGTATCAGATTTGGGACTATATAGGGCTGCTCCCGGGTTTACATTATACCCGTTCTACTACAACCAAGCGTCGAAGGAGGAACTTCTGCACCGTCACGTAACCAATAAGAGCGACGACCATGGAGTATTGGCCGTCAGATCCACAATCACCCTGGCCAGGACGTCTTGCTTGGAGTACTTGAGTATCCTGAAATCGTCGTTAAAACCTTAAGACTTAGTCTAGTTTTTGTTTAAAAAACTAGACAATGTAGAGCTAGAATTTTTATCTTTTTATATTTTTTGTCGAAGCATTTGTTGTTAATTCAAAATTATGTCAAAATGGATAGTTAATTCAATTAAAGTTTTGTTGACTTCAAGATGGAAGAATTCAGTTAATTCATTAAATATCGTGTCCTGCAGTCTGAAGGTCAAGTCTAATTTTAGTGAATTAGTGAATCAAGTCCTATCTATTTTTTCCTGTGTCCTTATAATAAAGTATTTACATTATTAACCTTTTGCTTAGAAAGTTGTAATGTCTTAGTCATAGATTTGCAAACTTCCACATGTTCTATTAACCTATTTTGAGGCAATATTTCTCATGACGCCGTGTACGTCGTGTGCATCTGTTTAATTTTTTGGATGGCTACAACCAGGCTGTCAGTCTTGTTTTCCATGTCACAGTTGAGTCAATGGAAATCTATATTTTGGGTTGGTCAAGTAGTCACGCTTCTCGTGCGGTATTAGCATCGGTGAGCAAACCAGGGAACTGCACTAGAGTCATAGTGGGGTCCGAGCAAATAATACCTATTTTACTTGCCTGTTGTTTGGCTCCTATTGTTTGTGTTGCTCTTAGTGGAATTGTTATTAGAATATTATGTACTATTGAATGCTCTGGCAGTATCGAAAGGAAATAAGACCAGCCATAGTACTATTTTGTTGATACCTGTTTCTTAGCCAAAAACCGCTGGTATCAACAGATCTTCTGTTGTTTATAACTATCCGTAATGTTTAAAGGATTTTGTTTTGGAAACCCAATAAAGCAAAACTGATCAAAATTTACATGTATATCTGGTTCAATACCTTCAGTTGGTGACCTGGCGGTCTAGGGGTAAGGTGTCAGACTTCTATGCTGGCGACCGGGGTTCAATCCCCGGTCCCGGCAAAGATTTATCTGATTACCAAACCCTTCCTTCACCTCTGACAAGACATCTTGTGAATGTGGGGAGTGCCAGGCCTCCACCGTGGTTCGGATTCCACGTTAAACTGTAGGTCCTTCATTTCATCTCACAATCGCCCTACCATTACACATTAGCGTAAGTGCGTATAACCCGAACGGGTAGTAAGACGCGGTGCTAATAATAATAATAATAATAATAATACTTTCTAGAAATAACCAAATACTATCTGTTGGCAAACTTTCCATTATTGGTGGAGAGGACAGTTTACATTTTGTCCACTCAATTGAGTCTGTATAGTTTGAGGCTTCAAAGCTTATCAAGGGTGGAAGAAAAGTTCTCACAGATTTCCATTTTGATGGTTGATTTCTATTTTTCAGTACTCTCTTATAGAGTAATTCACCTATGTGTAGCCAATATCATATTTTCAGGACGAGCAAAGAAAGCGTTCCTTTGAATCATTAGATATATGATTTTCAGTAGAAATTTGGACAGATATCTTCTTGTTTGTACAACTGTAATCCGTATTTCACAGAGTGATACCTCTTGATGTCGAACCAAACTGGAGGATACGTTTTCACAATGAAATTGGCAACTATCGTAAGTTCATTAGAAGTATTAGTTTGGAAAATAAACAATCGTAAGTCTCGGTTTGCACGTGTTAACCATCGGGAATAACTGAGAGGTCTTACAGCAAGATTTGGTGCACACTCTCCTGTCTGGACTGCCCGGACAATGTCCAATAGATACTGTCGGTCATTGCTTGGATTAGTTTTTGTTACATTAATTTCTTCAAATTTGATTGCTTCAAAATCAACAAGAGTTAATTTCTCACAGCCGCGTAGTTTTTTTTACCGATTTCCCCAGAGAATGACACTGGGCTTATTCTATCACCATCTAAATATTCAAATAAATGTTTTAAGGGGAGCTCGTTGAAGTGAAGTAAGAAAATGAACCAATGCATTGGCCGCTGAATGTCAAACACAATATCTCGAATCACGCCATTTTTCCATCCAGTCTTTGTGGCTGTACCATCGCAACCAATTGTTATTACTTTATGTCAAAATTATAAATACTTAAGGATGCACTTAGCTATTTCACTTCCAGTACCATTTCCCGGTGTCACATGGCCGACATCCTGTTCACCAGACTCATGAATCAAACTGAAGTTCCCCTCCTTCACTAATATACGGTACATTTTGGCTGCTATTTTTTCTTGAACAATAGTATTATCTTATCTACCATCAAAGTATATTCCCTTTGGCCTTTGCTACTATAGCGAGTGAGACCATACTCGAGCCAGCCCCGAACAATCACCAGGCTTGGGCCACCCCTCACAGCAAGGGGGTGGGGGACATTCCAACGGGCCGAGGTAGGGCTAAACCAGACAGGTGTGGCAAGAGACAGTCGAGCAACGGGCCGAGTGTAGGGCTAAACCAGACAGGTGTGACAAG
>CABFOV010008183.1:0-24702 GCA_902141375.1 Timema poppense
TTTATAAGAAGTGGGTGGGGCCTCTAGCTAAACCAAGCTTTGTGGAAACAACTTATTGACGCTAGAAGTAATTAATTTCTGTCTGTTCTCTAGCAAAACCATCTTTAAAGTGAACGGTTTTTAAAAATGCTTGCTTGATAACGATGTTGTCTATTGGGACTGCACATATCGATCCCCGCTTCGAAGGACTCAAGCACTCCTAACAAATGCAGCCATGTCAACCTGAAGGCTGTGGGTCTGGTGTATACCTTGTCTGTGCCCTAGGTTGACTCCCTATGGGATATAATGCCCACTATTTACAGTCGAATAGATGATTTAATATGAGCTTCAAGATACCAATTTTTAGGAATGATGTCCTAAGTTATTGTCTCTACATGGCAATTTATAATGATGGTATTATGTATCAAAATTTACTTTTCTTATAATCTACAATCGTTTTTGGACGCAGGGTGCATTTTCCCTGACTATTGTCATATTCACGCAGGGGGATTAGTAATCGGAAGCCCTCTATTGTAGTCTACTTGCCTGGTTGGAGTCCATTCGCCTCTCGAGTGGTGGTAACTGACAACAAAAGCAACCAGATCTACTTCTCATGTATCCATTCGCTGTACCATATGATCTGCAAGGCCATTTGTTGAGGTTTTATCACTTTTGACAGTCAAAACTTTCAAAATAAACGATCTGTTTTTAACTTTTTTCTCTCTTTAAACGGTTTTTATATTATTGAGACACAAAATTATGAAAATAGCCTTTGGATGATTCTTTTTTGGGGAAGCGACGCCTGTGGTTAACTTAAAAATGCTTTACAGACGAACGCTTCTATAAAAGCCGCGTTCATTTCATACATCAAGATGGCAAATCATATGAAACGAGAGCGGTTAACGACATTATACAAACCATGTATCATTGTGTTCATGTGCATCTATTTACAAAATAAAAATATTTTGGTTCTTTCTAGAAACACATTTGGCTCTGTGTGTATGTATATATATATCTATAAGAATATATAAGAGTGAAAAGTATACTTTTTAATTTATTATTTCATGTACTATAATATTTCTTGTCACAACTACGAAACAAACAACATAATGGATTTATTAATATAGTGTGTTCATTCAATAAGTTACGAAAAAGCCAACTATTTAGTACTCCTCAGTGAAGTATTATTAGTCTAGTTTATTTAAACTTTTGATCGATAATTTAGTATTACTAAGAAAATACTAATTATTTTCACATATATTAACATTAGTGATTTTCAACAAAAGTTTGCAATAAAAATCTATTTCTAGTAATGGTCAATTAACAACAGTTAAGTGGTGAATAATCAGTATCTATGGGGAGAAACCCTATGTTGTTTTGACCATATTTCTACCCTGTGTTAAGTCCCTTAAGGCCATAATGCCCTTTAGTAAGTGTCAGATAGCATTTAAGCTCATGTAAACGCCATTTTTTTTTGCTACTGGAGATCAGTATTGGAGCAAAAGGTACACTATCAAGCTATAAATATCATTAACGCTTCACTGCACGAGGTTTGGCATGGAGATATGCAACCATGCCACATTGGGGCATAATCCTAGGTGCCAATGGCCATTTTTTGACTCTAGGTAAAGCTCCTATGCAGTAGAATCACTAGCAACAGACGAATATCCTTTGTTTTTATGGATTTTTTTTTAACTGGAGCAGTATTGTATTTCTTCCTTACTGGGACAGTAATTAATAATAATTATAACATTTTTCACAAACCGCGAATTAAAAATAAATACTACACAGGAGCAGTGGTGCGGGAATGGGGGGTGAGGGCATGGGGGGGGGAGGGGTAGAATGTACATTTTACCTCTCCCCCCCAAAGATAAAAGGGGGTAAAAAGTATCATTACTATCCCCCTCTTCTGCCCCCCAAAAATAATATAGTAATACATTTAGATATTGTAAAGATCTTGTTGAAGCAAGATACAAAGTTCACACTAAGTTAAAATAGTATAAATAAAATGTGCTTGGAGCACACACTGAAGATATTTTGAAAACTCTGATAGCGATATCAACTATTGCAGAAAGAAGTTTTTCAATGCTTATAACAATAAAAAACTATCTTTGCTCCACAATGAAGCAACGGAGACTAAATCACCTGTGTCTGCTTAATGCACACCCTGAGAGATTCAACAAAATTGAAATTGCAAAACTAGTTAGTGGTTTTATGTATAGTAGCGAATATAGGGCAAAAGTGTATTTTAATTTTTAGTGTTTCATAATTATTTTTAGCTGAGCCACATTAGATATAATTTTTCTTAATTTGTTTTGTATGTATTAATTCTAATGTTTGGCATAACTAAAATAAATAAGAAAAATGCACAACAGGACCTTTAAATACAGGTATCTCTTGTTGTACGCGATCTCACGTTAAAAAATAATAAAGCAAACAGTTTTATTAAGGTCTTAACAAAAAAGGTTAAATAATTGAGGATAGTTTTAATGGTTTTAAAACTTTTGAACTGCCAATTTCATAAGACTAATACCGTAGCGTTAGAATATTTTCCTTTAGGTAGGTAGCACCTT
Organism: Timema poppense; assembly: GCA_902141375.1. NCBI lineage: Eukaryota > Metazoa > Arthropoda > Insecta > Phasmatodea > Timematidae > Timema > Timema poppense. Next base: position 2,553 of record CABFOV010008183.1, read on the forward strand.
TCATTAAACATTATTAAGATTTTAAACAAACACATCAGCATTCACCTAGAACTATAGTTTAAAATCTCACAATGAAAACCGCTAACCTATAGAATCGTAATTATTAATTTGAAAATAGTTAATAATAATAATAATAATAATAATAATAATTAGCACCGCGTCTTACTACCCGTTCGGGTTATACGCTTTAAGTACTAATTACTCTAATGGATTAGGAATTGGGAAGGTTTAATTAGAGGAAGTGAACCCGCATTTGCGTGGAGGGGGAGTGGAAAACCATTTAGGAAAAACCACCCCCAGTTCACCCGACCGAGATTCGAACCTCGATCTCCCCGTCCTCGGCAGTCGGGCTCATCACGACAAGAGCGTTAGCCAACTACACCACCGAGGCGGGTTTGAAAATAGTTGACAACCATGTTATTAAATGAGAAACTGATCACTATTTGAATGCTATAACGCGATTCAAACAATTTTTTTTAAATATTGCTTGGTCAGCTGTAATTTCGCAGTCACCCTGTGCGGTGGTGGCCAGACCTTGTGCACGCACATTCCAGTGAGGACAATGATCATTACTGTATAGTTTGGTGTTAGGGGGTGGGGGTAGTATTGACAACATTGGAGATGCAGGGGCAGAAGTTAAATAGTCATGTATGAAGGGAGTTCGGAAAAATATTTGGCCTGAAGTTTCTGATTCTCCTGATTTTTATCCTGAACACAAGCTTTCCAATTCAAGACATGACATAGTTGACATAGCAAGATGTTGTATTTGAGGACATAGACTAGGAAAATGTAGATGAATTTGCTCCAATCCTACTCAACAGAACTTACCAATAAAGATCTTCTAGAAATGGAGAATGGTATAAAGGATGAAGAACCTTTTGTTGTTGAGCCTATCAAACAACTTTCAACAAAACAATTTGCTGTTTTTTTAAGCACAGTGCATTAAAACCATTGAAGAGAATGACCCTAACATGGATAGAAGTGCGAAAGCTGCCAGCGAGATTCATAGTTATTTGGCTTGCTACAAAGAACTCTATGGAGAGAGCAAGAATGTTGCCCATCAGCTGAGTCTTGAATTGAATTGAATTGAACTGAGATCATTATTATGTTGCTTGATCTTGGGTGGCATGCTCGTTTCACCAATGGTTCAGAGGATCGTTCCACATCCAAACTGACGAGCATTACATTACATGTTACATTACAGGCTCGGCTCACCTAATGTATACGAATCCTAACAATCAAGAAATAAAAATTCTTAAGAGAGATAATACAAATCAGAATCAAATAGAAAACTGTAACTAGTGAGTTGTTTGAAAAATAAGTATTCTGTACCTTTGCTTCTTATTTTGAAATAATGTATTTTTAAAAATATTTGAAAGTCTTATTAATTCTAAAATTTTATTTAAAATGTTAATTATTATAAAATACGCTTTAAAATATTTTAAACATACTTTTTTTAAGGGCGAATCATTGGCTCAAAGAGGGAAAATTATAAAACCCACATTCTCAACTTAAAGCTAAAATTAGCTCCAAATATGTTAAAATAGCAAATACTGATGTATTGTTGAGTTACATGACTTATTATAGGAAGAAATATATAGTTAAAAAAATTGCGTGAAATTGTAACTGAGAAATTAAAATATAACAAAAGCTATTTATCTTGTGGCGTTGTTGCTGTTAATTTTGTATCTTATACAATAGAACATTTAATAATAATACCATGGTGCCCACGAAGATACAGTGTAGTTTTGAGACTAACGATTCAGAGCTTAAACAAAGAGGAATTGATCTTTTTTAATCTATGCATGGTAACTATCTAAAAGACAAAACTTAAATATTACAGCTTTTCAAAATAGAAATTAGATAGCTATTTAGATATATTATACAATTAGTTATCTATTGTGTTACTTACCTGGTTAAACACACAATATCTAGGGCACATACATAAAACCTTTTTAACTAAATGTGATTACATTGCTTATTGAAATAATATCTTATATTACGAATTGTAATTTTGATTTACAAATGGACAAATCCACAGAGTGACTGGATTTTAAGTTTTTCTAATGTTTGTCTAATATCATTACCAATAAACCCTGGAAAAAGTTATTTTATGTAAATATTTGCTAACAAATTTAATTTGCGCTCAAATATTCAAGTTTGTGAAATACTTATTTTAATCACATATTTGGTCGTAGCACAATTTGTGGCTCTGGCGCTAAGATGTAATAGTACAGTAATTGTATTATTCATTGCCATGTAAGTAAAACATTCCCGACTCATTCAAGAATTTCTTTTGCTAAGCTGTGAAAGTCATTAATTTAATTAAATATTGACCCTTACATATATAACTTTGAATATTTGGTGTTACAAAATAGGAAAAACTCACAAAGCGTTACTGCCACACACCAAAGTGTGGTAGTTGTTACGAGGGAAAGTACTTGCGCAATTGTTTGAGCTGAACTAATAGCTTTTTTCGCGAAACACCAATTTTGCTTGAATTGACGAATGACAACAAACCATAATTATTCTGACTTAGGTTTTCGGCAAACATTTTCATAAAAATGACCTTCAAGGAAAACAAATAGTGGTATTTCTCGCCAATGATAAATTTAATCTTTTAGGTGGAAATTAGAATTTTGGATAACATGTATCCACCCTCATGAGCTTGACAGCTTTCTAATATATGAAATACTTTTTTAATGGTATTGATGAATATATTTCTGAATGTGATGTTTTGAACAGTAGAATTTGTCAAAATTTGGATATTTGCATAATTTGTAGAATAAATATTTTCCTAATATATAATAAGGCTATTAGATAATTTATTTGTAAAATATCCATTAAACTTGTGGGATGGATCAATTTGATCTTAATGTAACAAAGTACAAAATGTTCATTGGAATGGTTTCAGATTCCACATGGCAACATACCATTGATAAGCTTTCACTTTTGAGGTTGTGATGTGCTATCAAAGAAGAATATCCATTGTTATCGGAAAAAAACTGCTAACATACTCCTTCTCTTTCCAGCTACATATCTTTATGAGGTGGCGTTATATTTATACAACTAGGCCGAAACAAAATATTGCAGCAGATTGAAAGCAAAATCAGACTACCCCGGAAATTAAAAGTTTGAAAACATTTATAAACAATGACATTATTCTCATTCATAAAATGAATTATTTTGAAGGAAAAAAAGTTAGTTTTAACAACTAATGTTTATTATTTATAATTTATTTATATTTTCATTGATTAAAATTAAATTAATTAATTAATATATATTTACAACATTTATCAATGTTAAATCTAATATCGTAAACATCGATAGATAACACTCTAATAAACAAAACAATTATTTAAGGCTCCTCAACCATTTACTTAGGAATGCAAATGGCTCCGGAGAACGTAATGTTTGAAAATCGTTGCTCTACACCAACCTTCAAATAAACGGTCTAAATATGGCCCTTGTCGTTATAACATTGAAAGTGTTGTTTAAACAGAGTTTTCTTAATAGAATTTGTTTTTAAAAATGGAGATAAATACACCAAATCAGTGAAGAGAAAATGTTTGCTAAAATTTCTATAGGCAAAGGAGCCTCATCATGACGCTATCCAGGATTTGATTAGTAGATTCCATGAAATTGACACTTTAAAGATGATCTTAAGAGCTACTACGAAGAAATTTCAATAGTTTTATTAAAAGTCTTAGCCTTAGTCACTTAGATGGAGGCTATCCAAAGGAGTTAGATTACTGTGAGTAAACAAAACAGAAATGACATTTTAGATGTGACATTCTACACCAATGAAGCTAGGGCTTCTATATTGAGATATATCAACGCTTAAAAAAATACACCTGTGATATTCGGAAAACACCTTCAGATGTCTATTTAAGCCCCTTTACACTTATACAGAATTGGCGTTTGTATTGGTGTTTCAAGAAGACTTGTAACTGTCCCAATGGTATTTGCTGAAACTATTCATTCTCAACGTTACTGTCCACCAATTGTGGTACCATTTATCGTCAATCCAAGTATGGATTAAATCAAAAACACATTCTTTAAACATAATACTGGCCAAATACACACATCCCGTTATTTTGTGGAATTTTTGGAGGAGGTAATAGCAAAACGCATAATTTTCAGAGAAATCTGGCTTTAATGTTCACCCCAACTATCACCACCTCAATTATTTTCAATTATTCTTAAATCTAACGTTTACGAAAACAATCCATAAAATATAACGGCATTAAAAACAGCCATTAAAAGTTACATACATCTATAGCAGCTGAAACATTACGTAAAATGTCAGTCAATAAAGTGAAAAAAGAGAATATGGTTATCCTGCGCCAAAAAAGGGTTAACAGTACTTTCTGAACCTACTCTAAACATAATATATGAAGTGTTTATAAATAATATGCAATATGATTGCCAATAAAGTGAATTGTCTACCGGGTACAATTGTGGAGAAACTTTTCGATCACCATGTACAATCTCTTAAGAAAGTTTTAAACATAAAAATTTATTGACCAATTTTTAAATTACAATATATATTATATTATACATTCTAGTCATTTTAACAAACTGATAAATATCTCCAAAATATAATTAAGTCATTTCCCTTACTTCGAAAGATAAAAGTTTTACCTTGATTGGTTACACTATGATCATATATTATAAGCTACACCTTAGTGAAACAAAACAAGGTATGATTACTTACTACCTTTCAAAATAAATGGCGGATACATATTATATTATAAACCACAGATGGTGTTGATACTACACACGTTTGCCAAACATTTATAAAGAGTTTTCTTATGTATGGCTAAACTATTATTCATACAGGGTAGGTTTTTTAAGTTGTCACAGCGAAATATTTAAAAAGAACGCATTTAAGAAAAAATGTTCATACAAAGTTGCTTGGTTTTGAGATGCTGACAAAAGAACATAATTTTTTTTAATTCTTTGACGTCTTCAAAGTCAACCATTGTTTTCCAAATGGGACCATATATTTTTATTGCAGAATCGTATACTAGTAAAAAAAACACCTTTGTCTCAAACCCTTTTTTATATGAGGTCTATTTTTGATTATATCTAATGAATTAAAGAAATACGAACTGTTTTTATTTCAATTAATTGCCCACTAGACTCTGTAGAGTAAAAAAATACGAGTAAAATGGTCTCACAAACAAAAAACAGACGTTCATTAATAAAGATCAAAATATTAAATTGGTCTACATAATATGTTTACATAATACGTAGACATGTTTAATATGTCGATCCCTATGAATAAACGTTCACACTAAGCAGAATACATGGTTCTTCATAAGGGTGGTTATTTTCGTTTATTGTAAATCTACGTATTGTGAGCTATGAAGTATTATTCTGTTGCTGAAAAAATTTAAATCATTTTAATTTATGGTGAATATAAAATAAAAAATAATTATACTATTCTACAATATGCTGATTATTTTCCTGAGATAAATAAATGCACCGTCCCGTAGATCTTTTTATCATGTAGTTAAAGAATTTGTGGAAAATGAAAGTGTCCAAGCGAAGATAAGGAGCCATTGAGCAACTGTCACTGGTGAAAATAATGAGATTGCAGTCCTAGCCACAGTAGCTAATACTCCTCATGTAGGTTCTCGTGTGATTTCTAGTGATTTATGCGTATAGCCCAAGCATGTAGTAAGGCCCAGTGCTAAATAATTTTTTTAAATCTAGTGATTTAGGAATATCCAAGAATAGTGTGTTCAAAATATTGAAGCGTCATAAATTTCATCATTACCAAGTGTCATTTCAACAAGAAACTCGTGGAGAAGATTTTCTCAAGCGAGTGGCTTTATGCCAATGGGAACTTGAACAATTAAGAATATATAGGAGAATATTTCTTCAAGTATTATTCTCTGATTAATCGAGCTTTACGAACCATGGGTCAGTTAACCGACACAACCTGCATTATTGGAGTGCATAAAATCCACGGTAGTTGCGCCAAATTGAAATACAGCGCCCTTGAACTGATAACGTTTTGTGCTTACTTATCAGAGACAATTTGATGGACCCCTTTTTTATTGATGGTACACTGAATGGAGACAAATACAAAACTTTTCTAAATCACAGAATTGTCATTGCTGTTAGAAAATTTAAACCTACAAGAAAGGCAGAACATGTGGTTTCAGCATGATGGTGTCCCTGACCATTATTCCAGAATTGCACGACCAATATTGGATCGGAATAACAATAGTCGCTGGATCGGTAGAGGTGGTCCACTTAAATGACCTGCTAGATCACAAGAGTGTTTCTTATGGGGTTACCTGAAAGAAACAGTAAACCATTATTTACCGACAACTCCAGAAACCATTATGGAACGCATTAGAATTGCTTGCAGAGATATTGACCGAGAAACACTATTAAATATTCACAATTATTTTACAAAGCGAATTGGAAAGTTTATCGAAGTAGAAGGTAATAATTTCGAACAACTGTTGTAATTTAGCATTTTTACCCTTATGAAATAACGTTTGTTTTTTGTTTGTTAGGGCGTTTTGCTCTTAGTTGATCACTGCAGGTTCTAGTAGGCAATAAAATTAAATAAAACAGTTCCAAAAACACCATACATATTTCTTTACTCCATTAAATATTATTAAGAATAGACCTGGGGTAAAATTGTGTTTCACACAAAAGCTATCTTTTTTGGTTTAGAATATGATTCTGCAATAAAAATACATAGTCCCATTTGAAAAACAATAGTTGACCTTGAGATGACCTTGAAGATTTCCACTAAATAAAAAATAAATTATGTCATTTTGTCAGATTCTCAAAACCAAGCAACTTTGTGTGAAACATTTTGTTTTTTAAATGTGTTTTTAAGGGTATATCGTTGTGCCAGCTTGAAAAAACTGTATGTTTAAATATTATTTCTGTTAAATAAATAAAATTCAACTGTTTCTAATATGAAATAATACTTAAACACAGGTTGCCAGTTAAAACAAAAGTTTATTAAATCTATTAAGTAATACAGTTTTGATAAAGAACATTTTCTGCTTTCTATTTATAAGGTAAATTATTTTTCGGAATATACAATTTTATAAAATGTTCTTATTCAAAAGTATCAACAAAGATTTAATTAATTTCATTCAGGTATTTTATCACACATTGGAGTCAACTATATATTCAACAATATATATTTTTACTCTCCTAAACCTTTTAAAAATATATTAAGGTTAAGATTTGTGTTGAATTTAACTCAATTGCGTTTTTTTTAACACAATTTATTTACTAATAAAATTAATTATTTTTTAAAATGTCTATAAATTACGATAAATATAAGAGTTTACTAAAGCTTATTTTTCTTCATAATAGTGCTTGTGACTAAAGATTGGTAAGTATATATTTTTTAAATATATTAAATTAATTTTCAAAACAGACAATTACTTAGTTTTTTAAATTATTTTGATGAGCATGAAATATATGTTATTTTCATAGCTGGTGAAGTGATGAATGTAAAGATCTTGCATCTAGGCTATTAGCCTTGTTTTCTTTAATTTCACTATAATTATTCACAAAATACTTCAAAAACTAAACAACTTTAGAACATTTCATTGTATTCAATTTTTTTTTACATGTTCCTAAATAAGATTGATATTAAATTAATAATGACCTATAAGATCTAATTGATTATGATGGCAGAGCCTTTGAGAGATTCTCGTAATTAATACAGTAATGTTTTACAAAATATTCATAATCAATTAACTTTAGGCAAGTCACGATTATTTAATATAAGGATTTATCTCTCTCAATCTAGGTTTGATTATCACTAGTATACAAAAGAAAGTAATTTCAGCATATTTTTAATTGGTGTTAACCCCCCAAAAAATTGTTTACTTATCCTCACATGAACACGAGCTAAGAAAAACATTATCATGACAAAATGGCTAAAAGGTACCACAGAGACTAAAATATAACAGACTCATTAGTTGGTCAAATAGGTTTGAAATTATTTATAATTGATGTACAGTTATTTCAAAAATAAATTTATGCTAAAATTAATACCTAGTAGTTATATTTGTCATCAATTGTACCCTCCGTTTAACATTAAAGGTAGTAAGCTTGATTTGCTTGGTTTCACTATGGTGAAGATTTTAAGACAGGACTATAGTGTAATCAGTCAAGGTATGACTTACAACTCATAATAAACTGAATGTACACATCTTTCTCACAGTTGACTTACAAGTAGTAGGGCCTAATTTAGCTAGCGCTGGGACATAGAACGTTTAAGCAACTTATCATACTATATTACAAAGAATATGGTATAGCTCCAAGCTAGGTCTGAATTCTGGAACTACCTAATCCCAGAAATTATTTACTGACTATGTGAATGAGCGCATATGCCAATGGTGTAACCATTGGTGGGGAGAGGGATGGTTTCATGGTTTTTCAAGTGGCTTTGTCTTGCCAAACTGGTTTGGTTTGCTTTATTCATTATATATTTTGCTTCTGTTGTATGAGAAATAAAATAAATATTACATAAAAACTTATTTATTTTTAATGTTGTGTATGCTCACTACCAGATGGGATGTTAGTTTCTCAAACAGTTATTTACCTACATCACCACGTTACATGTTTTTTTTATGGCAGTATGACTCACATGCATTGGATTTACTTAGTAACAAAAACCATAGGCACCGCCTTTCCTGTCTATATCCTATTTTCATCCTTGTGTATCACTAATTATAAATTACATGTTCATTATTAAATTATTCGATACATCAATCGCCAGCAATAGCTAGAATATAACAGATCGATAACTTAGTTATGAGACTCTGAATTTTAAATAACTTGGAATACCATGATAGGCTTATTTTAAGGAATCTGATATACATTTTAAATTGAATTTGAGATTTCCCATTAAACTACAAGATATACAACTTTTTATAAAAAAAATTATTTTATATATATATATATATATATATATATATATTATAGGGTGTCCCAAAAAAATGGAATTAATTATTTTTTTCCGCATACCCTCTTATTTTTTTCCTTTTATGTCAAAACAATTGTAAATAAAGTTTCATGTAATTTGAGCTACGGCAACCCGTGCCGACTTGCATATAAACGTGTCAGTCAGTACATGTGTACTTGAGCGAGCGAACACTGACGACACGTGTCTGTACTCAGAACATGGAAGTGGAATTGCGTAGTTCTAAAAAAGTGATATTTTTAATAGGTAATATAAGACATCAAATAACGGGTTCAAAACTTCCGTCTAATGGACAAGTTCTCGCAATTTTGTTTTACAATATTCGAGAAGTGAATTTAAGTGTTAATGAAAGTGCAAATCTCGCTATTCGCGAATGTATTATATTTTGGGAAAAAGCACGCATACCTACCAAATCGTTGCCAAATTGTGTGAGGAAGCATGTTAATATGTATCAAGTTTGGAGAGACTTAGAAAAAAATGCAAAGAAATTACAAGACGTATTCAAGCGGCGACAACAAGAATTTGTAATTAATTTAGACAATTTGTTCAACATTACACATGCTGATGCACTTCAATTAATGAAAATATAGGAAGATAGGATGTTCTTGCAGCGCCAAAGAGAGCCAGGCCGACCCGGTCACTTAGGTGGAGTGGATAAAAAAAACTGGCCAAAAAAGAGGAAAGGGCGCGACTTCGAATTGTCAAAGAAGACAATCGGCGAATAAAATATGTTTCCGATTCAACATCCTCGGCATCATACGAACCATTGCAAGAAGATTCCTCTTCGAATTCTAGTGTAAATATGGATTCAGAAGATTTCCCAACACTGATCGAAAGCTCAGAACCTGGGACAAGTAAATCAGTATTGAGGAAAGACTTTATTACTCGAAAGTTAGTTGCTGCATTAGACAGGTGTCAGTTAAGTATGCGAGATTCTGTGTTTATTCTTGAAGCTACTATTGATGCACTTGGATTTAACATTGACGAATTTCCGATAAGTAAGTCTTCAATTCAAAGAATTTGAACAGAAAAACGGAAGGAACGTGCGGAAAACATAAAAATTGATTTTCAAAACGAGGTACCGGATGTAGTGACCTTACATTGGGATGGCAAACTGTTGCCTGCTTTGAGTGCTCGAAAATCGAAAGAAGAACGCTTGCCTATAGTTATTTCATTTGGACTAAAAGAACAACTCATTGCTGTGCCGAGACTGGATAATTCCTCAGGCAAAGAACAGGCGCAGGCTATTTGGAAGGCGATCTTAGATTGGAATCTCGAAAACAAGGTCCAAATTCTCTGTTGTGATACTACGGCTTCGAATACAGGTCGTTTTAATGGTGCTTGTACGCTCCTCGAGCAAAAATTTGATAGGGAAATGCTTTTTTTCGCTTGCCGCCATCATGTATACGAACTGGTGTTAAAGGCCGTATTCGAAGTGAAAATTAAACAAGTGACAACAAGCCCCGATATTCCACTCTTTAAAAAGCTCAAAGAGAATTGGAAAAATATCGATCCCACTAAAATACAGTGCTATAGAGAAACAGTGGAACTGTTCAGAACCGTACCCGAACTTGAAAATTTGCTGGACTTTTACCGAGATGAACTTAAAAATGTTATGGTCAGAGAGGACTATCGAGAGTTGATCGAACTTTCTATGGTATTTTTAGGTGGAGATGCAGAAAAAAAAATTAAAATCAGACCTCCGGGTGCCATGCACCAAGCTAGATGGATGGCCCGAGCGATTTACTCCCTAAAACTATCGTTATTTAGTTCTCAGCTGAAATTAAACACCAAGGATAAGAAAGCACTGTTAGATGTCTGCTTGTTTATCGTAACAATCTATGTTAAACCATGGCTTCAATGCATTTTGGCAGTTAAAGCACCCTACAAAGATTTGTGCTTTTTGAAATCTTTGAAAGCTTACGAAAATGTGAATGAAAATATCTCGAAAGCTGCTTTACAGAAATTTCTCCAGCATTTATGGTATTTGACTGATGAAATAGCAGTATTAGCACTTTTTGATGATGATGTGGACGAAGAAACAAAATTAAAAATGGTGGCAAATTTACATAGAGAAAATTTCTCGACCCATGAGAAAAGATACATTCCATCGAAGGAAGAACTTTGTGGTTCATTGTATGGTGAGTTTGATACATTGATTTTGTAATTGTTTATTTAGTTATTTATTTATATCACGCAATTGTTACCTGTTATTTTTTTTTCAGAAAAAAGCATCGATGATTTCATATCAGTCAAAAGCCATTCATTGTTTTCTAGACTCAAAATTGATGATAGTTTTCTCAACGAGAGTCCCTCTTCATGGGAGAATAACGCTTCTTTTCTAGACGCAAAAAAGACGATATCAATACTTAGAGCAGTGAACGATACAGCTGAAAGAGCGGTAAAACTAATGCAGGACTTTCATGGATTAATAACGGTTGTGGAGGAACAAAAACAATTTTGGTTTCGTTGCGTACAAGAACACACGAAGATCTATCCTGACTGTAAAAAGCAAACATTGAAAAGAAACTATGTTCAGTAATGTTTCTTTTACTGTAATATGTTAATAAATATCTGCTGTGATTAAAATGGTGTCTTATGTACCAAAGACACATACATTTTACAATCTTTCCATAGTATTCCCCGTACATGATCTCACGTTCAAGTTTGAAGTAAAGTCGGCACGGGTTACCGTTATCTTATTGCAATAATACATTTTATTTAAGTTACTGAGGTGAAATAGAAAAAAAATAGAGGGTATGCGTATTCGACTTTGCGAAAAAAAATTTTTACCTTGTATCTTGGGACACCCTAATATATATATATATATATATATATAAATCATTTTACATTAGTGACCAAACCATTATCTTTAATGACAAGTTTTATATGGATATTTTTATTGGAAAAAGTACTTTGCTGAAGAATTATGATTGTTTATTATCTATTCCTAATAATAATAATTGTATATTATAAAAATGGAATTTCTGTTTTTTTTTGCCAAGTATGTCACTTCTGTAATTTCCAATACAAAGTCAGCCATGCCATGGGCTATACAAGTAGAAACGTAGGTATATGAAAAGTGAAGAGGTTTAAATATCTGAAAATCAATTAGAGTTTTATTTAATTTATGAGCTTAAAATAAACACTTGAACTTGTATCATTACTTTTTCGGGTGTGCAACGTAAATAAAAATATAATTTATAAACCTTTATATACATATCAGCGTCAATCATTTTGGTTAACTGGGAGCAAAAAGAATAGTTAATAAATGTTTTATTCCCTTAATCTCTCTCTCAATCATTTTCGCTATTTTTTACTAGGTCTGTTTTGAATATTTGTGATAATCACTCACGTATGCATTTAATTTTAAACTATTTTTTTGTTATCTGTAATATTATTTTTAAGTGTACCCTAATCTATGTAAGTTGAAGCCGACGTAAAATATATGTTTAGTTTTTGTCTTCACGTTCTACCTCCCGGCACTGACACGATACTTGTAAAGGTGCATCGTAAATTAAGTGTGTGTATCGTACATAAATACACATACAGCGTTATAATAATTTAATCACTTATTTATTAATGTTAAATAGTATAAAGACATATTGTTTACTGGTTTTATGACTTGTAAAATCAAACCAATTTTTAGTTTCTCAAAAATTTGATTTTGTGTGTCAATAATAATTATAAATCTAAATATCACAATTTATATAACTTATCCAATCAATATATAGTATATATACTTTTATTCAATCAAATGGTTGATCATTAATATGCTATACCTTATAAAAAGGAAGATACAAGGAAAGAGTGGGGTAAATAGATAAACGTATATAGACTTCTCCATCCAAACAAAATTATATATGTATCTGTATATTTATTTTACCCATAATTAACGCCTAGTTTAGTTATTAACTCTATAGCATTTTGATTTTATGATTTCATAAAATTTCAATAGGTTTTTTAAATTAACTAATTTACGATCCAGTTCACTTAATTGTATACAGCTATAATTTAATTTAAATCAATTAAAACTAATTAAAACTTAATGGTAAACAATCATGTCTGGAAGTGAAATGTACTGGCACTAAACAAAACCTCTATTGCAAAATTTTCCTATTTCAGTTGAACCAAAAGCTTCTTCAAATGTAGGTAATGTTTTTGTGTCTTCTGATTTGTGACTATCTGCTTTTTTGTTCTCTTTTTTATCATCTTGTTTAATCTTGCAGGCCTGAAACAAACAAAATATAGAATTATCCTACCTACATTTTAGATGTGAGTCAACACATTATATCTGTGCATTTTTATAACTGCCACAATGCTCTTTTATAAAATTGTACATTTGTTGAAATACTTACTTGGAAATTTATGAAATCAACTTACAGGTGTTCTTAAGTGCCTAGTTATTAATAAAAACAATGAGAATATGTAAATAAAATAGCTAGTAACCACTTTTATCTATATTAGTACCACAACTTACTACCTGTTCGGGCTATACGCACTGTACGCAATGTATGCAGTATTTTTTTCTATCGACAATCAGTATATTTTAGCCTGATCATCTATTGTCCCCCAATGATCAGTTGATTCCTTAGAAACAGGTGTATCGTCTTGTATTTTCTATTTTAAATGTAAAATTTACTTTTAAAGAAGATAACTTATTCTTGAATAGAAATTTGGTCAAGCAAGGCTATATATTTAAGTCATCTTTTTTGTCGATGTTATAGAGCTACACTGAAATATTAACATAGCAACGATCTACACGTTCCCTATAATGTTAGCAAAATTTGACTTTATTTTGGATTTGCAATATGTAAACATAAATAAGTTTATTTTTCTACGATTAAGAGTCGGGAACGTGTGGCCTTGGAGCCATATGCGGCTCCTAGCCAGAAAAATTGCGACTCTGTTTATGAAATGTAGTTCCTTAAATATACAAATATGAGCTGTTCTTATATAATTATGTTTTACAACCTAGTCTTCAAGGTGGCATTCATAGCTATTACTACTTTTAAAGCTCTGTTTATAAAAATGGACTCAGATATTTAAAATCACCCAAAATCAATACCATAGATTGCGTACAACCCGAATAGGTAGTAAGACGCGTTGCTAATAATAATAATAATAATAATAATAATAATAATACTATAAATAATTAACATACCAGTACATAAACTAAAATACATAAATCAGCTCCATCTTTATATTTATATTCCTAAAATAAACATATTGAGCTATTTTAAATTTTATGGTTTTATTATAATTTATATGAACATATTTAGACAAATGTAGTAAGGTCATGAAACATAAAAAAACAGCGCTGCGCAATATTTTTGGAAGACGCCTAATATGCAGAATTGACACTGTACATATCTAAATCAAGACACTCTGGGTTTGGAAATCATTCCTGAAATATTGATTCTTAAACTTCGACATTATCACTTCTCGATTTTAAGATAAAAATCATACACTGAAACTAATGAGTATTCAACAGTAATAGATACAAATATAATAATAACACCTAAATAACTATAACTAGAATAATAAACATTAATTACCACAGTAGCAACGTTTGTAATTTTTTCGTAAGAATATTTGTGTTATAGTTTCGCAAGTGCTGAAAAATAGGAAATCAAAAAATACCTTGTCATAATATACTGAACGCTAACAGAATGAAATTAAAAAAATTAACAAAAAAATACTTTTTTCTATAATACTAGCCTATAAAAACGCATTCTTAACTTTATTGTGAAGTATGTACTGTACATATTTAAAAAAAAAGTGTTTGAATTTAGGAATAAATGGTTTATGGTGCTATACAAACCCATTATAATTAAAAAATAAGATTATATATGTAACCAGATAAAAATTAAATTAATAAATACAAACACACTAAAATGCAGGTGTCTTTGTAATAATAAATGTTAGGTTGTTCAAAATTCGTGTGTACAATCTCATTCTAATTTTTACATGCTCATCTGTAGCAAGTTAATATGTCATACACAAAAATCTAGAGCTCACAGTTAATAATTATTTTAAGAAACCAATAAGATTAATAATGTATATTAATAAGAATTTTATTTTTCGAATTTAAAATATTGTCAGAAACTACTATTATGAGTGATAAATTGTTTTTATATTAATCATCCAATTAATAATTCCCCTTAAGATTCACTTCAGCAAACATAAGATTAAAAACAAATTTTGAGTTGAATCAATCTCTAGCCGGTATAAAGTTTACATGAAACGGGAATGATTATATAGGTTACAAAAATATTATGTACACCCGTGTTAGATTAGCAAATATTGATGGTCCAAGCAAGTTGTGTTTTATGTGACCAAAATAGTGTTATAAGTATTGTGTTCACAACAAATATGGTGCAGACGTGATTTCACCTCACCAGGAAAAACAAAATAAATATTGTAAGTGGTAAAAACAGGCTTCTTCACAACAGTCCAGTAAATATAAAGAGGCGAGATGTTCTAATTTTTCATCATAGTAAACAACATAGTGTTTGCAATTGGTAAACACTGGCTCCCCAGACACTATTTCAAGCTGTCAATGGCCAGACTGACAAAGAGATTATGTTGTAGCTTTTAGCTGAGTAAGGAGAAGGGATTGTTGAAAGTAATAGAGTTTGGAGTATTGTGCTGGGGAGAGTGTAGGGGAGGAGCCAGTACACAAAAGTTCTGTAAGAGACCTCTCAAGGATGGTCAAGATATACAGAGCTAATGCCCCGCAAAAGTGTGTTAAGCGATATATTGTGTCAAATCTGTGGATAGCATGCGATTGAAAAGTAGGGGGAAAAAACAACCCCCCCTCGTAGAGGCAAAAATCAAATACCTAATGGTTCTGAACTGATTCACCATATGTTTGAAACACACTTAGAATATTTAAACCTTAGGATCAAGTACAAATGGCTATATATAAATATAATTTTTAAATGTAATAATAAATATTAAATATTTTATCAAGTACTAAGGCGATTATATTGTAATATTTAAAAGGTCATCAAATGTCAATTTGATCAAATAAAAAAAATATATTTTTAAAATTAGAACACAGCCAGAATCTGTTATTCGGAGTCAACAGTACAGTTTCTGTACAAAAAAGAATTAAAAAAATCTGAGACTTCAACACCCTCAACAGGAGAAGAGCGCGTTAGAGCACGCAGCCACCGAAGAGGGTCATTCAATTATATGTTTAACAAGAAATTTGACGAGAGAGTACAAATTATGGTAGGATTCATTATTCACAGATAGCAGTGCCATATTCTATCGAACAGGATATTTCACAACAGTATTACATGTTCTATAGAAATACATAATAGATATTTTTTTCCTGGCGAGTAGAATTTATGCCACACTTTTGAGCACCATGTCATGATTAGAATAGAATTGACCAAAGAGCACTTTCAAGACATTAATGTTGTTGACTTAATTTGACCAACCCAGGCCATGATCGTACATGACCATTAAGATATTCTTTTACGACGACTACAATTTATTGATAACCATCTCTTTTGTCAAGCTGGTCGGCAACATTTCACTTTCCTCGGGTATGTTGAGAGCATATTTTCAAAGCACGGTGTGTCACATCTTGTTTCATGCGTGAAATAAAGACATCCTAAGGCAAAGTTATCATTTGGAGACTGGAAGGGAAAAAGCTACCTTGTACATGACGGAGCACAAGACGAAAGCATTTGAAGTCAACCAAAACGCCAGTTGAAGGGTTGGTGGTTTGGACATCCTCCGCTACCATATCAGAGGGAAAAGGTATCTCATTCATTGATGATCAATGCTCTGATGAAAATGGTTGCTACCGCATTAGCCAAATAACTATAATAAATAACTATTTTCTTTATAAAGTCTCACAGGAGCGGCTCAGCACACAGAACAAGTGAAAGGGGTTTTGGGCCCCATCCCCCAGTGCCATAGCTCTTAGCTAACAATATTTTCTTTAATAACACACTTTGGTTAGACCCCCTAACCCCCCCTAACCCCGGAACATAAGAGTAAGTTACCTTGCGCTAAGCTCCCAGCTTATATACATTGGGCTCTTCTCGCGTATTCAGGCAAAGGGTGTTACACCCCCTCTTACAATACATGGGAACATACACCCTTTTAAAAACAAGGTTCAAAGCCCATACACACTGATAGAGCAATGATTTCACACACTAAAAAGATACAGACAAACACACTTTAGACCAAGATGAAAAAATGAGATTATTAATACACACACACACACACACACACACACATATATATATATATATATATATATATAGGCCTAAATAATATTCTCGCCTTCTTAACAATAACTCTTATAAAACTTGTATTAATAATCTCATTTTTTCATCTTGGTCTAAAGTGTGTTTGTCTGTATCTTTTTAGTGTGTGAAATCATTGCTCTATCAGTGTGTATGGGCTTTGAACCTTGTTTTTAAAAGGGTGTATGTTCCCATGTATTGTAAGAGAGTGCCGATGGATATTAGCTCGCACAATCATGTGACTTTTTCACCTTTCAAGAGATCGTCTATGTTTCATGAACTACCCTACTGATTGGTCTCCCCTTGTCCTAAATGTTTATGTGAGGGTGTTTCGAGGTAATCGCTTATTAGCTTCACTTCGTTCAAATGCAATAATTAGCCACATCAAGAAATTGTAATGTTGGGACTTAACTCGCTTCATATTGCCTCTCTTTCTTTGCTCTCACTGTGCATGCGCTTACCTCCCTTGATGACCGCTCTGACCTGCGCTGTAGCTGTAAGACGTGATTGGCTGACACCAGTTTTCCCTTTCCTTTTTCCTTCTCAATCAGGAAGTTGATTTAATATACCGCTCGAGCTGAATAAGACACATAACTTGTAATAATTTACGACTGATCGGGTCTCTGACGGTACCTTCTATCCTGCAGCAAACAATCTGAGTAGGCCCTGGCCAGAATGGAGTCCAGCGGAGTCAACGCTGGGGCTACCTGAAGGTAGCACCCCGCCCCACCTGGATCACCAACACCACCATAGTCTACCGCTGGTGCACTACAAGTGCGCCACCTGTCCTACCACTGGGGCTACAATCACGTTGCGCTCTCAGAACTGATTTTCACGTTCGAGTTGGCTCTCGCACAGACTGTTTGGTAGCCAGACTAGCTAATTTCCGTCTACGTACGATTTGTAATGTTACTCGCCGAGCAGTGTATCTTCTACTATGTAATTACAAATGTATAGTGACGAGTTATGTGAATGTTAAGCAACGGCTCAACTTATTTGGGAGTCATGAAGTGCTTGTTTTTTTCTAAGTCAATCCCCTGGATAATTGATGTGTATAATAAGTATTGATCTAGTTTGGCCGATATAAAAGTTGCCACAGGAGTCAACTAGGGCATAATAGTTCAAAGAGCAGATATAGTTTCTTGCCGACATGTACTACTTGTGTTGTTTATAGTGTTAAGCGGCTTATCCGCATGAGTTTGAGTTATGTTAGAATCATGTTTATATACTGCCATCAGTATGGCTATTTGGCAGATTAACGTTAGATTGGTTGTTTGGCTATTTTATCTGTATTGCTAGGAAGGGAACGTCTCGAGTCACTAGTTGGGTGTGCTAGATATGTTTGATGACCTAATTAGGTATCTTGGCCATGGATAAGTTATCTTGTATTGTATTATTTTGGGATCCTGTATTTTACTACTTAGTGTTGGCTCTGCCCTTGGGCGACCTTTATATCACTCTTGCAAGTTTTTTTAAAGCCTTGTAGACGGCCTCCTTATGTCGTGTACTCGTTATAGTTAGTCTTGTTGGGTATACCTTGTAGAAAAGTTTTGTTCGTGAGTGTGGCCATTATAGCTCATGGCTGTAGCTATGTTTCCCTAACTGGGGCTAATTATCCCCCTTTAAGAGGGACTAGGATGTTAACTCACTATTAGTCTCCATAGATAGAGCGTATGATTACTTAATTAATAGATGCCCAAGTAGCTAGGCTTCTTAAGACCCTAAGTGAGCATAAGCTAATGGGTTAATAGCCGTGTACATAGGGGTACCGACATTTAATCTCACGAACTCTTTCTTGAGTTCAGTTCAAAGAACTTATTTTTTTCCATCCTGATAGAGCCACCCCAATCAACAACATCTCCCATGAGAAGGATTTATGGCATGAAGCCCCTATGGCATGTGTAGAAAAAATTTAAAAAGGATAGCTTGATAGTAATAAAAATGTTGTGGTGCGTGTTAGTGCAATTTTCTCGGCCCCATAGTCAAAAATGAATAATTCAATGCAAACATTTCCATAGACTTTTCTTAAATTTTTTCAAATATCATACCAGACCGTTTATAAATTGTCTCTGTTTATGCAGTATATCTATGGAGGGTTCCATATTTGAGTTAAGTGCAAGTACCGTTCAGCCAGAAATATAAAATTTGCTATAAAATAACTACGAAAAGTTCATCCACATGGATCCTCACATGTTTTATGGGATCGCATATTTCAACATAGTAGATTAGGTAGTGAGTAAAATTTAGACATATAGGAAAAGGGCTTTATATAATATTTATCTATGTATTAGAATATCAGTATCTACAATTAGTTTGTTGACCACGAATTGGCCTCGTTGAACTGAGCTAGCCCATGTGATGGAAAGTTTCAGTTGCCCATCTTTTTGGGGCTAACTCTATTTGTCATCATTGGTTTAGTAGTGATGATCCCGATGATAGGGAAGTATAAATATAAATTGTCACTGATAGCCCTCAATCAGTTGTTTAGTACATTTTCACCCAGTGTATTGACACTTAGACGTATAGGATAAAACATTACTAAGAATATTCTTGTAGACTCGCTATAATCGAATGAATTAAGAGGAATGGCATTTAATAAAATAGAGCTACAGTTATTGCGGCTGTGCTAGATATCTCAGTATCATTGAGAGAGAGCATATAATAAATAAGACAGTCCTTACGTATTCCCATCGTAGAACTTAAGAGATACCGAAGGCTTGTCTAGGAGTTTTACGTCTTATATTTTGATAGTTTGAAACAAAGATCAACCAAATCTTATGAGAGCGTCCATCATTCCACTGCACTTCATCGTCCTCGACATTA
The DNA here is from genome assembly GCA_902141375.1 of Timema poppense. Lineage (NCBI taxonomy): Eukaryota > Metazoa > Arthropoda > Insecta > Phasmatodea > Timematidae > Timema > Timema poppense. Next base: position 22,626 of record CABFOV010008183.1, read on the forward strand.
TTTTAGGATATAAGAGCAATAAAATAAGGAGAATTTTTGACATAATAAAAGTAGAGTTAATAGTTTCCATTCAATACTCATTTTACTAGCTATGAAGAGGGATTAATAAATATCTCAAACTTTTTTATAACATTTATATTGTAGTCAAAAATATAAATCAAATTACTAAAATTAGTGGTTTGTACCAAAAACTTATATTCCAGTGGCTAAAGTACAATTGAACAAGTAGTGAAATAACCAAATAATAGATCTACTCATGACTATAAAAAATATTTACGTGTATGAGCTTGGCCAATGTATATTAAAAAAAATAATTTTTTTTATCAAACATTTAATGCTCACAAAATGATAAAAATATACGTAGTCTTGAAAAGGTCAAGTAGAATTCCCTCTACTACATTCTGAAGCTCATGTAAAACGCGGTAATGGCTAGAGGTGTAAAGGAAACAAAATTCATCTGAGTGTCTATGCAGCTGTGACACAAAAACTGAGCTCAATGATTTAGTCTCAAACAGGTATCACGAAATTTGTCCACGTATCACTCATTACACCATCAATCATGATGACGGTAACATGTACTTACACAATCCTGGCGGGGTCCACTAGAGGACTCGCGCTTGTAGTCTTGCTGGCACATCGTGTTTTCTTGCTGGTGTGGATAAATCAGACTCCGCCCTGACTGAGAGTAGTCCTCAGAGTAGTTGTTGGGGTTGTAGGCTTGATTAGTCTCAGTGCCATTATTGGAAGGCATCAGCTGGCCATGTGCACCCATCCACCCACCTACACCAACATTTCATAAGGTAACGCTTCGGAATTGGCTTTGAATGGGACCATCCATTGACAGGGGTAGTGCCAATAAATTCAATTTCTTAAAATTATACTGTACAACGATTAACGGTAGAGCCATTAATGTAAAATTTGTTTGACTGGCAAATTAATACATGAAATAATAAAAATACATATTCAACCTGCACTCTCTAGACTTAAGCTTACAACCAGAACAGAACTCAGTAAAACTTAACATAGAACGGAACACTTAATAGTACACATAGATACACGGTAAATGCAAGTGTATATATTAATAACTTTGTATTTTCTTGTATTACTATGCATACCAGTTTTCTTGGCAACTGTAATTCTTAGACACAAGGCCGTAGCCAGGGGGGTTGTTTTGGGGGTTAAAGTTTATAAAAAAAATAATAATGCCCTATTACGGTTAAAACAAAACAAGAAAATAGTAGTTTTTCATTTTTCTCTCCCATTCTAATGTTAAAGAACATAATAAAAAGTGTGTGATTGTGTTCATTAGTTAGGCAACAAGTTTGGTAGCCCCAGCCAAAATATTGATAAAGGAATTGGGAACAGTTAGTCAATGTGAGGAGGACGTGGAAGCGGGTAGGTCTTTGAAATTGGGAAAAAAGAACATTTCAAGGTGGAACTATTCGACTGGTAGTTCTGAGTACACGTTGCAAATGAATCAGCAAAAAAGAATAATGAACGTGTCGGGGTAGGTTTAGAAGTTGTGTAGGCTTGGGGTTGTCCATCTATCAGCCTCCAAGTGCTGCATGCAGTTTACGAAAATATAAATAACGGCAGTTTTATAACAGCCTAACTGAAGGTATGTGGATGTTATAAATACTGTGACGTGTGACTAGTTTAGTTTTGCTAGTTTATTGTGCAGTGTAGACTAGGGTTAATTATTTATTGTGTTTGTTGAACTGGTAGGCCTTATACTTAGTCATAATGCTAAATTTTGTTTTCTTAGCTAGCACTATGAATTCCAGTAAAATATCAAAACCATCTAGTCTACCTTAGTTTTTTTTATTAGGAAAAGACTTTATAAAATACAAATATATACTTTTCGTGGTCAAAATTAATAGCATTTTACTATTTTATTAGGGTTGTTTTATAGGTATTAAAATTAACTATCTAATGTGACTGCTGCAGATCACGTGACTTTATATATGAATTTATTAAAATTGTTTTAAGTAACCTTTGTAACTGTCAAAAAAGTTTCTTCCTATCTGAATCTGATTGTAAACAGGTTAAGTTGATGGTAGACAGGGTCGTCGGAAGA
>CABFOV010008184.1:0-24691 GCA_902141375.1 Timema poppense
TTCTTTAAGAGGCAACCATTACCTCCTTGTCCATTGGCAGCAGTGTAAAGTGTGAACTGTGTTCTTCTTTTCATTGTAAAGGGCATATTGTGTTCATGTCCCCCCTTTTATATGTTTCTATCCACCTTTCCTATACCTTCTTCCAAATATAATATAATTAGATGTTTTGTATTTTTAATTGTAGACTTTGAGGCCCTCAGTTTTCTGGCAAGTGTGTAGGTTTTGCACTGCTTTCCTCTTTGCAATGTTTTATCTACTAAAGGTATTTTTTAGTAATCTTTATTATAAGGGCAACTACGGTCATAATATTAATAATAAAAGTGCCATTACATATATTTTTTTGTCTCAGCTTGAGCTCACATTAAAGGGTTGAGTTTGTCATATTTTGAAAATGTTGGTGTCCAGGGGTGAAAGAGCTCCACGAGAGAGTTCGGCATAAAGGCCGGCTTTGGTTCGGCTCCATCCTGCCGCCAGTGCAGGCAGAGATAGTCCGTACGTTTGGGTCCATGCCGAATGTGGAGGACGATTGGCTTGGACTAGTGGACGGTCCTTCTTGGACCTGGTGGTTGCTTGCCATACTTCCTCTAGGACAGAACTTACAGGTACCTACGACGTCCAACACTTATTTTATATCTGGAACCGTACAACACTTGCTCTGGTGGCCGCATACTCTTGCGTTAAGACTAGACCGCCCAAGACGGGGAGATCGAGGTTTATTCCTGGTCATGTGCACTGAGGATTTTTCTAAAATGGTTTTCTACTATTCTTCCATACAAATAGGGGTGCACTTCTTCTATGTTAAACCTTCCTAATCCCTGACACATAAGTATAATTAGTATGACCTGAACAGGTAGCAATAATAATAATAATAATAATAATATTTAGCACCGCGTCTTACTACCCGTTCGGGTTATACACTTTAAGTACTAACTACGCTAATGGATTAGGAATTGGGAAGGTTTAATTAGAGGAAGTGAACCCGCATTTGCGTGGAGGGAGAGTGGAAAACCATTTAAGAAAAACCCCCCCCAGCTCACCCGACCGAGATTCGAACCTCGATCTTCCCGTCCTCAGCAGTCGAGCTCAACACGACTAGCGCGTTAGCCAACTACGCCACCGAGGCGGGTAACAGGTAGTAAAATTAAGGATTAGAAGAAACGACAGCTGTTAAACATTTTTTCGAAATGAAGGTACACGAAAGAGGGATAAGAGCAAATAAAAAAGAGCCGACACATGGTGGCTTTCACAATGGCATGAAGAACACAGTTCACACCCCTGCAACTGGACACAATTATTATTTAGAGCAAGCAAGGAAGATATTTTGAAACTAATGAGCGGCTTCTAATTAACTTCTTAACTATCTGTTGCTCTCCGTAAATATAAACTATAATGTATGCATGACGTGGTAAGAAAAGATTTTGGATTAAAGTGTCAGCTAGATAACCATTTGTTCAAACACGGACTTAGAAAACTTATTATTTAATTACAATGCTGGTATTCTCGTAAATGTAGAACGATATCCCATCTTCATTAAAAAAAATCCTCTTCTTTAGAATCTTGCAAACTTCCACTTCTAATGAGAAAAGTTGCAACTTTCAGTGAAAACTAATTGAGGTACATTACGATGAAAACAAGACAAAAAAATACTTGGGACAGACACTTGTTTCATATATAAAAGAACTTTGTGCCTTAATAAAGAGATGAGAGGAGCAAATAACAGAAAGTGATAAGTGAAAGGAGAAGTATGGAATAAATTAAAGGAGAAAGAGTGGTGGAAGGATAGAGGAAGATGGAGGCATTTTACTAAACTGACCGGCTACAGGCTGGAAACAGTTGATGATGATGATGATTTGCCTTAAAACTGGGGAGTTTTTTGTTTGTTTTTTGTAGACATATACTCCTGATTTATAGGCTTAATTAATATTCTTTGCCTTGCATTGTGTTTTTTGTTGTTGTGATTAATGACTAATTGTTTATTCTTCTCGCTACTTGATGGGATATTATTTGTACCAATGGAGTTTGTGGAGGAGAGTAACCTGACAAAGAGGGTATTACCGCAGCAGATGACCGTTGGAATGTTAACGTTAGCCAATTAGTAAACTGGTTTTGTTGTAAAGGAAGAGAGTACGAGGCTTGGATAAAACAGTATAGGTAGTTTAGAACACATATTGCAGGATGGCCAACTGCATGGCCTTAGATAGCCACAATAGTCGAGGTAAGACAAAGTCATGGATGAAGTGAATTTTTCTTTAACATATTGTATGTAAAATATCCTTTTAATACTTCATCCATGGAGAATCACGAGCTTTTCAGAACTGGTGTCAATAAATTACACCATTAGATTTATTTTTTTCTTTCAAAAATCAACTCCGTAGTAATACCGATAAAAAAAAGCAAGTGCCGTTAGCTCCCTCTACTCAATAGGAAGCTAGCCTTAACATATGTCGCCAGGACTCTTTCTATTTGTTGGTTTTGACACTGTTGACAGGGCGGTCCAAGAGGCAAGGGGTAGGTAATATATAAGTGTGCGTATGAATATATGTATAACAAAACAAATTATTAACAGTGCTGGTCAGAGAGAGTAGTCACAGCACGGTACTCAAAGCACGGAATGTGTAATGTTACAGAGAACTAATCTGTAGTTCTACTTAACTGTATCATATAAATATATATATTCAGTGCCGAAGATAAAATCACTTTAATAAATTGTGTGCAACATTAAAGGTCTTATTTATTCAATTAAAATATCAGATTGTAAAACAGTATCATAATAATTGGTGCTCGATCACGGGACTATAAATACCAATTATCTCACAATACAAATCCAATAAGCAATAATTGACGCCCAATAATAATAATGTATCGCTTTAATTGGTGCTCGATCACGGGGCAATTATCAGCTAACTAAACAGTATCACTTCAATTTGCGCCCATCGCCGATGCGTAACGTTTTGATTGGCGCCCAACGCGGGGCGATTAATTCAATAGCACTTTAATGGGCGCCCATTGTGGGGCGATTGATTCGTAACATTTCAATTGGCTCCCAACGTGGGCCGATTAACTCAATAGCACTTTACGGTAATAGAGGCTTAAAGACAGTGTGGGAGGATGAGTTTGTTTTTGTGGCAAGACATGGTTTGCAACTCTGGGCTTGCCAATATACCCCATCATTTCCAATCCAATAAACTTAAAACCATTCCTCAAATCCTTTTTTCCCTCCCATTTCGCTTTTCTACATAAGACCCGAACCTCCCTCGGCAATGATATTGGATGTATATGGAATGAAGTACAAGAAAGGTGGATGTTTATTTCTACAAACTTTCCGAGCTATGATGATGCACAACCATTCAATACCTTACGATTGTTTTCAGGTTAGTATCCTCGGGACCACGAGCTTAGAGAAGCGATTACGTGCCATCGATAAAACTTTAGACTACATCCAACAACGCCTGGTGCACACGGGTAGTCAAACCTGCTCTTCGAAAGACCAGGACGCCTCTCCGGCTAGTTTGTCGAGTCTCAACTTGTTTTCCAGTAGAGATCCAAGCCAACAAGCCACCAGCAGTCACCAAGAGCAAGGGTTTACCTCGCCAAGAGCCGCCAACACCGGGGCACGGAGAATCCTCCAAAGAGGGTCGCGGTATAGCAATCAAATAGTTTTACATCCGGAACAGTCTGTGGGCACAAGGCTTTTTGCTGAAGAGAGTTCGTGACCCACATTGGTGAGCAAGAGGAAGCCAGAAGAGTGTAACAAACTTGTCGTGAAGCGTTCGAGAGTCGGCGACACATCCACACTCACCTGACATTTCGACAGATGGAATGTTAAATGTCTTCACGGCGATGTTTCCTCGCGTTTGCTCACACTGTAATGTTTCTTTTACTAAACTCTTAAAATTAAGCTTAATTTATTGATTCCTTAACATTTGATTCATTTATGTTGATTTTGTTATGGGTTTTTTTTAAATATAATTTATTACATAGTGTATTATTGTTTCCAAGTGCAGATGCCTTGGTTTTATAATGTGATTCAAACTATTTTTTTTAAAATGCTTCGAAATATAACTCTAGTTTATAAAGAACAAATTAGCTGTGTTGTAAAACTACAGGTACCTAACTGGTTTTATAACTTGAAACCCGTTTGGCTCCTGTTTTCGATCGATGGGAAATCACAGTTTTACAAACACAATTAAATACAAAAGGCCATATTTTGTTTTTAAATGACTGCACTTTTTTGATTTTGTCACACAACTTGTATATTAATATTCTTTAGGTCGAAAAATGACACCTGAACACGGGGAATCGAACCGGGGAACTTTGGCTTATTACGCCATTGCTCTAACCACTGAGCTATCTGACAGCTCGTGATCCTTGATCATTCATATGTAGCCGACGATTTCCGCACGTCCATCTCAGACTCTGCCTTAAAATATGAGTTAAGAATGACCCTGGGCAGAGGACAATTCCTGGGTAGCTCAGTCGTCGGAGCATTGGCATGGTAAGCCAAAGGTCCCGGGTTCGATTCCTGTGACCCGATATCATTTAAAGAATATCATATTTAGCTGCGGCTATAGTTTTAACTATCAAATATAATAGCTTGGCTATTTAATCTATCGTTGTACATTAATAGTTGTGAATTTTAATATAATATATGCATACAATACTCATTGTGGGTAATTGTTTGCATACGAGTCCTCGGGAAAGTAAGCCAAGACTGATTACTGATTAAGTGTGCTAGTAAAAAAAAAAAATTAGTGTGCATTTCATATAATGTAAGTACATACATGGAACTAACTAAGAACCATGTCCTAAAGTCCCTTATTTTGGGAGTTTTTATAAGACTTAATGCCTGATATCTAGGCATCTGCACATTTTCCAAAATATAAGGAGTCTTTGTAACAATTCCTATGCTATAGCTAGTACTATACTGCATTATTTCTCAAGAAAACTATCATGTTAGATGAGTTTTACTAAAACCCAAACATATCAAAACAAATTTAGTTCTGTTATTGAATATGCCTGACTCGTTTAAAAGAAAACACAGGTTTTTAGGATTTCATTTTTATACGATTTAGCCAAATCATTGTTGGTTTTTTAATTGTGTTTAAAACTATTTACACAGTTTGTTTATATGGTTGTGTTCAGCTATAAGCAATCGGCCATTTTAATCAGACAAAATAACAAAATATTGGAAAATAGTTATTAGTTGTTGTTTATCCTAAACTATACACTGACATCTTATTATTTATTTATTTTGAGATAAATGATATTTATATTTTAAGTTTACTTGTCAATTGTTTGTACCTGACTAAAAATGGTAAATCTTTCTCTTCAAAGGTATATGAATTCAAAGCATCTTTATAATCTAATAATAATAGGCCCTTATTGAGGGTGTGTTTAGTTTGATTTTAATTTTTCATAACTATTATTTCTGTACTTTTTCCAACTGAGAATTTTAGGGGCACTTTTAATGTGTATAACGTTACACCTAAAGAACCTGATATGTAGTAAATAAAATGATTTTTTTTTTCACCAAATAAGAACTGTATTTTTATATTAAAAGTCTATAAAATGCCTACTTTGCTAGAATTGGTTTTAAAAAAAAAATCAACCAAAATGCGAGTTGTTTAGTCTTACGAATAGAAAAATAACGGGTAAATTCGTTATTCTTAAATTTAAAATATTTGCCTCTGGTCAAAATATGAATATTGTAAAAGCCAGATCAAACATGTATTTTATTTCTATACCAATAGTTTTTATTTGAGAAAAATATATTTTCTAGAATGGGAACTTTGATTGGTTATAGGAATGTAAAGAAAAACAATTTGTAACAGTACTGCAGTTGTTGCTATTTTTCCTCACCATTTCAAGCAAAAAAGAAAAAAATTTCAATAAACTATGATGTTTGTTACTTGATAGGAATTATTAATAGTTTTTATTTAGTCAATTCTCATAAAAAAAAATCAACCTTGTTGACCGTCATTCACATATTAAAGGTCAACTGGTCAATTTAGTTCAATTTTTACTTATGTAAAAATACATTAAAAATGAATGAACATTTAAAAAATATTTTGATATTCATTTTAATGTACGAGTAAAAGTTGTGAAAAAAACATATTTCGCGAAATTTCTGTGTCTTTAGTTATATCCTCTTCATCTTATGTATTCAACAAATCTTTAATTCTCTGCGTTTTAGTTGTACTTTAACTTTTTATTAACATTAATGGAACAAATTTTGTAAGAAGGTACAGAAAAGGTGGATAGAAACTTATAAAAGGAACAAAACACAATATGGTACATTTTACACTGCTGCCTCTGGACAAAGAGGTAATGGCCGCCTTTTGACTAGGTCGGGGGATTGGGAGGTAACGATTGATTTCTTTCAAGAAACAGCCATTACCTCTTTGTCCAGTGGCAGCGGTGTAAAGAGTGAACCGTGTTCTTCAATACCATATTGTGTTCGTTCGTTTTTATGTTTCTAACCACCTTTTTCTGAATATATTAAAATTATTGGCAATCCTGGGGGGGAGAGGAGGGGGTATGTGCCCCCTAACCCCACATCCCAAATGTACCATTGTATTTATAGTATTAAGGAATTGGTATCCATGTCCTAAGCGGTAATCATCCCCAAATTTGTGTTTAGAACTGAAAATAAAAAACAGTACTTCAATTTGAGCCAAGACAGAAAATAGTATAAATATTTCAACTCCGGGCATCTGGAGATGGTTAATTTACTCTTAAATAATGAGGTACTGCTGCTTTGCGAATATTAAATATTCCCTTTAGGACAAAATTTTCATCAGTTAAAACTGTAATATTGCAATCGTTTTACATGCTTATGATTAATTTTCTATTCTTAATCAATTTTTAAATTAAATTTAAGAGTTGTTAATTTTTTTATTTTTTTTTGCCATTGTAGCTTTATTGCAATTAAATTGTGTAATTGAGCTCTCTAATTAAATCACAATATAATATGCATGAAATAAAAGTGCATAAGGCAAACTATAGTATGTGATTAAATAAATGTGATAGAATTGTAGAAAAATGAAGCACAAATCAATGTAAAAACACTTAACACCTCAATAATTTGACGCTTTCATTGCATCTTCCTCGGGAGGTAGTAATAATGAGGCTTAGGATGCCATTAAAACTTTGAAATATTCAAATGTTTGTAAATATGTGTTTACTTTTATTTGCGTTTCATTTTTCTACAATTCTATCATATTTATTAAATTAATTACAATCTAATATATTTTATGACATTGAAGTATTTGAAAAAAATAAATGCACTGTATTTCTTATATCATAAATATTGCATGTTAAGAGCGTGCATCACAAGCCAATCAACTCTGTGATACAGTCGGCTCGAAATCTTAAATTTACACCAACACTATCGCACGAGAACCATTCCTTATTAAATATTAATGTAGCTAAAGAGTTATTAGATGTTCCTAGTACAAAACATTGTTGAAATATTAAATTATATTTGAATAGAAACTGCTTCAAAAAGGTTGTTTTTTGACCATTTTAGAATGTCTTCACAGCTAAGTACTGTCCACAAATCTTCATTCTGTCATAACAGGGACATACTGTAGTTACTAACAAGAAACTTTGTCCCCCATCGTCACCGCGGGAAATGTCGAGTAATCGTTCAAATACGAATACACTGCGCACATTTCTGTCATATCTTGGTCTTTTCTCTTCCCTCTAACTCCCATAAAACCTCGCGCGGGCTGAGTTGGGCCAGCTATGATGCAGGCTCTTAATGGCGATAATAGTTTTAAACGGTTTGCAACATTTTGGGACTTGAGTTTGAATAAAAAAACATTTTTCACACTAATTATATGTGCGTGAAACATTTTCTTTCAATTATTGACACATAGCATTTCCAGCAAGTTTTCTATTAATTCATTTTTTTTCTATAGTTAAAATACAATTTTAAACACATTGTTGTATTATGTAAGATATATTTATTTTTATTGTTGTGTGTGTATTTATATTTTGGTATGAAACGGTGTTTCTTGTACAGTATATATGAAAATAAAGTTGTACATTTTTTTTTAAAATTATGAAACAAGCATGTCTAAATTGTATGAATGTTTAATTAGCCATTAGATTCATAATCGTCAACTGTTTCCAGGCTGTGGCCGGCCTCCAGCTTCCTCTACCCTCCCATCTCTTTCTTGCGGTCTTTTTCGCACATAATTCATTTCCATTATTCTCTCGTTTTTCAATCTCATTACATTAACATGTTATCAATCTTTACCCAAAAAAAGATGTTTGTAATATCTATAAGTTCCTTTCTTTTATACATTTGACTGTAACTGGGCGCTCGAGGGGGTGGATTGGTTTGATAATGAAGCTGGGCCAACAACGGGTACGTCCCGAGAGGAATAAAAAAAAGGTAAAGAGAGCCAGTTTGTTACAATACTTGGAAATTCACATTTCATCAAAGCCACCAACAGTTTTTATAAACAGTATTGTTATAAATATGTGAAAGAAAAACATAAAATACAATTAATTGCTTGAGAAATAAATGAAAGGGGGGGGGATTGTGCCATAATGACTGGCTCCAAAGCTCTTATGAATAATTTGTTATTTTAGACATGCTTGTTATTGATAAATGCACACAAATGTTAAAAGGAATTCAAAGTTAAATTTATTTTGTAAAAGAATAACTTTCAGGAAAATGTAACAATTGCATGTATAAATGATAATGCTCTGTTTGTCGAAAGTCATAATTTGTCTTAAATGGATATATTTTTATTTGTCACTTTAAATTTCCAACATAGATAACTGATATGTTCTCACTAATTAGCATTTTTGGTTTCCTGTTTACTATATCGATTGTTTCGAGCTCTACTAGATCTCATGTCTCATGAATCCCCCAACGTACAATCATGTTAAGTAGAATACTAAATTATATAAAACTATCAGATGGTTTTGAGTGGTTACCCAAGGCAATAATTATGCTTTTTTATTCCTTTCGGACAGTTTTTAATTAATTTCAAACAATCGAATCAAAGTTTTAATATCCCTGCTTCGAGGGGCACTTGTTTGTACACAGGGGTTACTAATTTTAAAAATTTCAAACCTCTTTGTGCGGTAGATATCGCTCAACGCTCATGACAGACAGATACACAAACTTTTTCATTTTATTAATATAGATATATTGCTGCTTATATTTTCACTTATATCTGTGTAGAACATAAAAACTTCTAAGTGATACAATATTATTTAAAAGCAAAACATATCAAAAGTAGATTTTTTTGTTCAAATCTCATCTTCCAAACAACATAACTTTGATTCCATATATTTCGTGTAATTTAACTGATTTCTATTTAATAAGGAGATATTTGTATTTTACCAAAGATGGAATGTTAAAGGGTGTGTCTCATTGTTTTGTTTGTTTGGCAGATGAGCTTTGAACATTAATTTTAATATTCTATTAAAGAGTACTGCTGAGGTTTTAGACTCGCATCACACAAAATCACTGTTAGGAATGTCAGAGCATCGGATGTGCTGTTTTACCACACACTACATGCTGATGTGGGTGCACTTCTGAACGATACCTTTAATCCCTACCTCCTGAATCATTTGTTTTTAAAAAACCTCGTGTTAAAACACACAAACTTAAGGAAAAAATACTATAGTAACTTTACTATATTTATTTTTCTAGTAGTCGGCAAGGTAAATACTCTTAATAAACTGGGATGATACAGAAAAAATAAACTTTTGAACCATTTTTTTTAAAGGATATGATTGGGAATTGAAAGCTTAACTTTTTGGGCTGTCTGCCATTTAAATTTACTCTCTCCCCTCTATAGTTTAAAGTTATTTTTGCCACTGAGACTATACATCTTTAATGATCCATTTTACAGTTTTCTTGAAAATCTAGAAATCAACACATATTTTTAAGTGATACTTTAACACAATATTATCAAAAGGTATGTTTTTCCAGATTGATCTGGTATCGCCCGTTGCACCCAGAGGGTTTCCCTAGTCCTGGTATCGTGGCTGAATAGCTGTGTTTATGACGGACAATATAAAACATCGGTTTGTTAACACTTGCCTTGACAAAACTAAATAGCGCAACTAGCTAGAAATATATATCTATAATCTCGTTTCACTTTATAAGGTTTGGAAAAAAGTTAACTAGAAATATGACTAAGTTGTGTTTATAACTGATAAGAGGCATTTAAAAGTGCATATATGTCATGTTCTCCATATTATTTTGTGATTAGTTCTAAACTAATATTGAGTATCTATAGTTATTTATTATTATTTGTGGAAAGGTACTTAAAAAATCATCAAAATAAACACCATTCTATTTAGGGATAAAATTAAATAGGGCATCATCTGTCGATTTGCAGTAAACGCAAGTTTACATGAATTAACCTACCAACGGTCGTATTATTAACTCTACCCCAACCACTATTTTTGTTTTCGAAAGAAAGAAAAACAACTTTAAAGTGTTTTCATGCTCCACTTGGTCACGTTAGGAAAGGTTGGCAATACTAGGTGAACTGACCAGTGGTGCCACATTCAAGATTTAACCTAGGAGAACTAGTTAGTGTCACTATCTTGACTACAGGGTGGACCTCAATGTTATAGATGTTAATGTTGGTATATAATCGAACTGTGGTAGACTATTTGAAAGATTAGTTTTCATCTAATCACCGACTAACTGTGATACTATTATGCTCTAACCAGAAATCACATAAAGGTGGAGTTTTCACCATTTTTCGTTTTAACAATGATTAAATTGGGACTAGGGAAATAAGTGGTTTTTTTTTTAATTTTCAAATAATATTTAAACTATTTAGTGAGTTTTTTCATGCATGTGGTGTCAAACTATATTCTTTTCTAACGAAGACTACCAAAACCCATATCACAATGTCAGGCCTGATTCAAGCTATATTATCCGTGAGGTGAAAAGGGTATCTTTGAAATGGGCTTTTACACACACACACACACACACACACACAAAAAAACACAATTAAAACTTTGTTTCCAGTTTTTATTTAGAACATTGATTCGTGTTTATATCCCACAAATTAGAAAACTAATTTTATTCATAATTTAAAAGAATTTATTATATTATCGAGACCAAAAATTGTTATTCATAAAGTCAAAATGGTGATTAAAAAACAGATATTAAACAATCTGAAGTTGTAAAGTTTATTTTCCCAAAAGAAGTTAGTCATCACACTTTGAATGCAGGCATTGTTATAATTTCATAATTCAATAATTTTTTTTAGTTTGTTCTTACCAGTACTATTTATAAATATAAACGTATTTTAAGATGTTTCTTCTATCAGGATTCTTGTAGTGTTTGAATGTGTGCATGATGTTGATATATTTGGACATACATTGTGATATTATCTGTAGGAATGATAGTGAATTATTTATGTTAATAAATGACTTTTTGGAAATTATGATTGTTATTTTATTTTAACTTGTACTGACTTATATCCATCTACACTAACACAACATTAGAAATAATGTGAAGGGAGTAAAATTAAGAAGGGAATAAGACATATTCAACCTCAGTGGTCTCGGGGCAAAACGCTCGCCTTGGAACCCAATGCTGGTGGGTTCAAACCCAGCCGAGGTCGATGGATTTTTCTTGAATGATAATAATCCTTATCACAACTTCTTTAGGAGGGGAAGTAAAGCCATTAGTCCCACGTAAAAGATCCCTGGAAAGTATGTGGAAATATTTTTTACCGACAAAATTGTCTGTAGGCTATTATGTTGACTCAATAATTTAGAATTATAAAATTTGTTTAAAATTGAGGTGGCTAAGTAATTTTGTAATAACGGGAAAAGGAGAAATAAACTAATTTGTGAATTTAACTAAGAGAAAGCTCAACTAGGGAAAGAGGGGAAATGTTTAAAAAATATTAATATTATCACCGCGTCTTACTACCCGCGCAGCTTATACGCACTTACGCTAATGTGTAATGGTAGGGTGATTGTGAGATGAAATGGAGGAACTACAGTTTAACGTGGAATCCGAACCACGGTGGAAGCCTGGCATTCCACACATTCACAAGATGTCTTGTCAGTGGTGAAGGAAGGGTTTGGCAATCAGATAAATCTGTGCCGGGACCGGGGATTGAACCCCGGACCCCAGCACAGAAGTCTGACACCTCAGCCCTAGACCGCCAGGTTTCCTTTAAAGAATCCACTGCACAAAGGTGACATCTACTTTCTTCTATGGTAGACAAATGAAGTAGCCCAGATGTCCAATATTATAATTTTTGCGTTTCAAGCATACTTTTTGTCCATTGCCTAAATAGTAAAGCCGCATAGAGTGAAGAAAACTTTTGACTCGTAAATGGGTTCTCATGTGTGAAGAATTAGGTGCATCTACTAGTTTTCTTCGTGAAATTGAGGAAGAAGACAAAGCTATAAAAACCATGTCAGATTAACCAATGAACAGTTTGAATATCGCTTAGAACGAGTTACACCAAAAATAAAAAATAAATGTGTTACTGTCAGGAGAGCCCCTGCACAGTCGAAATTACTTCCTGCTAATGTCTAGAACAGACACATTCAGAATATTTAATATTTGAACTATAGAAAAGTTTCGCTCGTCCTTGTTCTTGTAATCAGACAGTTTCGTGTTCCATAACACGTCTTCGACTCTGTAAAGTTACACAATTCGGACGGTTTCTCGCTCAGTCCACCTTCTAGCGTGAGCACTGTTCTGCGCTCCGCCGCCATTTTTTGGAATGCTACTCTTATCCGAGTCGACTCAAAAAGTTGAGCACGGCCCGAGTCACTCGATTCGGATGATTGCTGACCACGTGGGTTTGGATTACATGTTTAGACAATACTAGTAATGTCAGAGTGAACATGAGTGCGTTCGGTCCGAGCGTACTCGTAACGTGTTAACGCGGCTTAAGTGGCAAAGTTGGTAACATTGATAGTTGGCTTTCAATGCAAAAACCCTGTGAAGGTGGGCAGGATATATATATATATTTTTTGTAGCTACATCCAATGAAGTCACACACATGTTTAAGATTACACCTACAGCTCCCACTCCTCCTTAACTCTTGCCTTATATTTCTCATACCTTTAGTATTTTTGGGAAACAAAGCATAGGCGTGCCAAGGCACCTTACTAAAGTCGCAGGAAGATTTGAACAAAATACTTGACATTTAAAAAAAAAATTGCTTGGATATCCCAAGGGTATTTATTGGTTAATGTAGGCTTGGGATCCTGATACAAACCCTCACGGTCCCATTCATCGAACAAAGACTGGTTGTGGATATGGATTTGGATGCCATTATTGAAGAGTATATATATATATATTTTCCAAATTTTCATATATATGTGTGTGGGTGAAAATTTGGTATAAATAGCATTTGAAAGTCTATTTATCTCAATTAGCAATAGGTACAAGTCACTTTTTAGGTACTACACCTTCTAAATTTGAAAGTGCCACACGGCCACACATGATAGCGATTACACTCGTAGGTACCTAAAACTAATCTACAGTAGCCCCATGACTTCTTTGGTGCTGACTGACAGCTCACAGCTTTAAAAAGTTACCAGACCAAATTACGTCTCCCTTCGCCGAACCAGATTATCTGCAAAAAAACATGTGTTTAGCAGCTGTCACTTTTGACAGTCAACATTTAGGTATATACTTATTGACTGTCAGAAGTCAGCTGTGAGCTGTCAGTCAGACCCAAAGAAGCCATGCGTCTACTGTACATACTTGTCGAACCCGGATCTGGGGGAAATTTGGAGTAAATTACAAGTGGAGTTTTTTCTATAACAAATGAAATTGATAAAACTAAAGAAAGAGGAAAATAAATTACTAATAGTAAAAGTGATGAAGAAAACTCACCTAGGGACAGAGGAAAAATGTGGGAAGAGTCCAATTCACAAAGATGACATCTTCCTTTCTTCTGTCTTCTATAGTAGAAGTAGTCACACACACATTTTAACACAAATATTATAATATTTCGGCATTGTTGCCTTTAGCAAACACAAAGAAGAGATTACAAATAACACAAACACTGGATTACTTCATTTTAAATTTAAAGACAAACTGTGCTAGAAACACATTGTGCCAACTGTTTATGGGAGTAAAGATAAATTCCTTGGCTATGATTTGTATTTATAGAAACCTATTTAAAAATAATAATAATAATGAATAAGAAAATAAATATTAATAAAGATTATAATAAAAATAATATTTTTAAAATAATAATAAACAATAATAATAATAATGATTATGATGAATAAGAAAATAAATTTTAATAATGATTATAGTCAAAATAATATTTTTTTAAAAATGATAATCTCCTAGAAAAAAACAACTATCTTCTGTTGAGGCCTGGGGGTAATCTTGATTTGGTAATCCATTGGTGGGCCCAATCTAAAGAGAATAGAAGGTAGCACCAGTTGGAGAAAGACATCTGAAAGGCTGAGTGTGTGATGTCACTCAGTACACTAAACAAGAACTTAATATAATTTTATATTATTGAAAAATAATAATCACAATTGTTCACTGTTCTCTTTTTCATCAAAAATTTAATCGGTTGGTTTTGATGGAAAATTGTGGAGAGTCACATTAAACTAATCGCAAGATTGATGACGGGACAGTGTCTAATTTTACGTATCTACTCCATACTAGACTGCATTAGCTCATCTGTGTGATTCGAATATATTATATATATATATATATATACTAATGATCGAAAACATGATAACAAGGTAGAAATAAGGAAATGATCAACCACTTTATTTCCGTCCAAAAGATTGCCTAGAGTTGCACGGTAAAGAATAAAGTTCTCGTCAACATGTTTAGTGTTTCTTAAAACACGTATTTAATAAGGTCTTTCAAACATAAAATTGATAAGAATTTTAGTAGCACAGAGGTAGAGAGCTAGACTTCAATGATAGAGATTTCCGGTTCGATCCCTAGTCCTCCTTTTTTTTAAATCATATTTTTGATTATTTAAATTATGACTGATTTCTAAATCCTGGGATTATGGTTTTAGAATTTTTTTTTTTTCTTTCCTATTCAAAAGCTAGAGGGTATTGAAATTGTGAAAATGGCGAAAATGGCTAAACTGACTAAAGAATGAAGATTATACTTATATTAAATAAATATATCTCTATCAGCAGGTGATAAATCTTTGCAACAGTGCCATCTTTTATCTTGAAAGTAATCAAAAGTTCTAATTTCGCTCAGAAATGGCGGCTCGCGTTATATATTATTCACCGCAGACATATATAATTTTATATTATTTAAACATAATAATCACAATTGATCGCCGTTCTTTTTTTTTTTTTATCTAATTGGTTGGTTTTGATTGAAAATTGTGGAGAGTTGCATCAAACTAATCGCGAGATTGATGACGTGACAGTGTTTAGTTTTACGTGTCTATTACATACTATACTACAATAGCCAGAGCCGGTTTAAGGCAACAGTTGTGTGTGTGCAAAACTCACATTTTGCGCGCCCCCTCCCTCCCCTAACGGCTACCTGAAAATCTGTGGATCGTACTAAATATAACCATTTTAAAACTAGACCCTATATTTACCATATTGAATGTTCTTTACCAGATATGTTACACATATGAGATTGTCTTTCCCCAGTATTCGGGAAATATGTTCCTTCATAAAAGATTGAATTTTGCAATCAAATATACGAGCCCGAGTGCTGTAGAGGGTTTTGTGAGTTCCTCGAAAAGCCATGTTGTGTTTGGTAAGGTGCCAAGATGGCAAGATCTCTCGCGAGGACATTTTTCCATCGCTCTTTTTCCTGAGCAATTAATCTTTGATTTTTGTCATCAATTGCTTTACCAGTGTGTTACCTCGTTTCTGCTTAAACTCATTTTTCGTAGCATTTTAAGTGGTTATAGGACGTCTCATGTTGGGAGAAGAGTTTTTCCGATGTGCCTTAAATCACAGTTTCCATTTTCATCAGATAATGTAGTTCTGGTGATTGCCGTGTTAAATACCTTGCAGCAAAAACAGTACATCCCTTAACCCTTCTCTTCTAATTTTCTCGCCGTTGGAAGTAAGTCGATAATAAAATACGTTGGAAAATTATCTTTTTTTGAACCGTTTCTAGGGTAGCTGTAAATTGCTGTTGAGATTGGTCCTTGCGAAATAATAAAATCACGCTCAGTTACGCTTAGCACTTGTGTCCAATTAGCCGGATCTTTCAATTTGTCACATGAATTATTCATTTATTGGATTGTATCAGTCACACAAGTGTTATTACTGTGATCAGTAATTATCGTGGTGTTAGAATAATCCGCATTAGTATTTATTAAATCTTCAGAGCAATCTTCGTCCTCCACTGAGCGCTGTTTCAATTTCACATAAGAGTTTCAATTTCAATTTCACTTTCACTTTCTTTACTAGTGCTTGCCTTCATTAAATAATTACAAATTAGTTTAGCGCTTTACTTAGTTTCTCGTAACGTTTTTGCTTTCAATTTTTCTATTTTCGGCTGCAGAAATTTTGGAA
This sequence comes from Timema poppense, assembly GCA_902141375.1. Lineage (NCBI taxonomy): Eukaryota > Metazoa > Arthropoda > Insecta > Phasmatodea > Timematidae > Timema > Timema poppense. Next base: position 16,501 of record CABFOV010008184.1, read on the forward strand.
AACATTTTAGTAACTGTTTTAAAAAATAGATTTAGTATTATTAAAAAAAAAAAGAGAAACCACAAAAAGTAAAAACATAATAATGACAGCAATACAGCATATGAAAAAATACACTTCATAGAGTACAGTACCCACTAAAAAAAGGTTTGACCAAAATAATAATTGAAAACAAAACTTAAGCAAAATTTCACAAAACCACATATAAACTTAAAATAATAAGTAGTGAAATCCCCTGACACACACCAAAGGTTTGGCCTGAGCCTAGCTCATAGATCATTAAGTCTCGACCCAGTAACTAGTATAGCCTTGTCACCAATGTTGTTGACAGGGGTGCGTCGCACCGAACAACCTTCAAAATGTATTTACTTTGTTAATGTATTTTAATGTGCTAATTTGAAATAAAAAAAATTACTCCGTTTGGCATGGATGTAAATATTAATTTAAGAACTGAGCATTCTTCTTACAAATTACTTTCTTTAATCATACTTATAATTTCCCATATAAAAACAAAACATATTTATTGTTGGGTCATTTTGGTGCCACTCTGAATTGTTTGTTTGTGCGGTTGCACACGCAGCACATGCCTTAGACTGGCCCTGACAATAGCTCATATGTGTGATTCGAATCCATATTAATGATAGAAAAGATTATGTAAAGATATAAACAAGCTATTTATTTGGTTTTTACCAAATTAGTAAATAGTTTTTTTCATAGATGACTGTCAGTATTATTTTCGGTCCCATAAACAGAAGTATTAGGAGAATGAGACACACCGAGAGGTGTTTAAAAAATCATTCACCAAAAACGTAATCCTATTTATCTTCTCTTATATGCTTATTTAATAATATTAGTATAATATTAATAATAGTGGTGGTATTGACCTGTCATAACAGCTCAGGGATTGGCTGAATTTGGTCACGTGACCACGCCTCCTCGCTCTCTGATTGGCTGTTGGTTTTCCCCCTCCCCTCCCTCCTCCTGACCCCCTTTCCAGACATGTTGGTTCTTGTTCCAAACATGATGGTACTTGTATTTTCTTGTTTTATTGGTTATTTATGTATGCTCATTGCTTTTTCTATTTGTGTTCATGGGTTATTTATGTATATGCTTTGCTTTTTTATTTGTGATCAAAAGGTTTTTTTTATTCATTAGTTAGGATTGGGATGGGACGTTGGAATTTTTTTTATTGGCATGCGGTCCACAGCGCTGGGTGGCATCACTATTGAGCATCTTCTTTGTCCGGGAGCAGAGCATAGAGTATGACGGATGATTACTTTAAATCACTCACTGATACCATGCTTTTATATTTTGCATTTTTTACAGCAATTTTGCTTTAAAAACTCATTTCCATAATCTAACCTTTAATAAAAAAATAATTCAAAAATATATGGTACAATTTTGATGACCCCAAATGAAAAATAAAACCTCTTTGAGTATCATACTTTCCTAATACTTTGTTGGGGCCCTTCTAGCATTTCACTTTTCTGTACCGTTTCTGAACCATGACTTACTTAGCCATCTGTGTGTGAATCGAGCTGTGGGGGAATTTGGTTATTTCATAGATGGCTCACCTCTTGGGGTTTCTTAGTAATTGATTTTGATTGCAAGATTGTTCCATTGTTGAACCAAGTTGTATTTGGATGATATTAACCTAATTTGTAATACCTCTTGGTGTTTCTTATTCTCTTAATACCTGGTCACAAACTTGTCCTCTATCTTGGAGATAATTTATCGACTATATGAATCAGAGATGTCTACATTTATTTTATAACGCCTCTTGAGGGTTTCTTAGTCTCTTAGTAATTAATTGTCAGTGTGTTCTGTTTATGAGACCACCTGTATGCATTTGGATGAGATTAACTTAATTTGCAACTTGATATTTCTTGATATTACTCACTTAAAACTTGGTGATGTAGATATGTAGTTTGTGAACCTATGGATAAAAATGAAAACTAAGGGTACAAATTATTAATTTCATAATATGGCATCAATATTTTTGTCAGTGTTATTTCCTATAATTAATTAATAATTGTATGAAGTATTAGTATTATGTTTTTTAATATCATGTTCACCAATAAGTTTCTAAATTAATTGTAAAATCTCTTTCTTTAGCTAAGTGTTCCAGGGTTCTCAAATAAACAGGTGACTTTTAAAAAAGGTAAGTTTTAATAAATATGTATTTATTAAGAGAATGGTATTCACACTTGTTTATTATAATGCATTGATACAAGGTACATACATCGCTTAACAACTTATTATTAATGATCTTGAACTATTCAATCCTCAGTCGGTGTCCCAGGATCAGCATCGAAGGACAATGCTGATGCATTTGGGTTCTAAAAAAACCAATTACATTCTTAGAAAACCAGACACAAGTTTTAGCACATTTTTAATTAAAAAAACTATATTGAATAGGTTATTTGCTGATCATGAAAAATTCATATTATTTCTCACATACCGTATACTTTTTACTATAAAAGCTTGAAAAACCAACTCAAGATGTCAAATAAGGTGTGTCTCTGGGGAGTATAGTCTAAGACACTGCTATGTCTCTGGTGAGTATAGCCTAAGACACTGCTATGTCTCTGGTGAGTATAAGCCTAAGACGTTGAGGTAATGAAATGTGATTGGTACATGTTTGAATGGGAGTCTTGAAGGTAGCCGGGTTTAACTAATATTGTACATGGTTGTAGTTCCAAACAGTTTCACGTTCCACTAGACCTTGATACAAATATCGGTTGGGTCTGATTTTAATATCTGTATGGGGCCAAAGTTACCAAGGGACCAATTCATAGAATGTGACTGCAACCAATAGAAATATTTCAACTTCAATCAGGAGTGTTTTTGTTTTTTTACCTATGGCATTACTTACCAGGAGGGATATATATGATATGACATCCAGTTCGGTCGCCTTATGTGTAGACAATTAGCCGCCCTGGTGGCACGCAACATTGACCAGGGTACACCATAGGAGATTCTCTACCCATCGTACCCACAGTGAAATGTTGTGATGATAGTGATTTTGGAGGTGTGGGCCGATGGGGGTCTTGAGACTTATTTACCAACAAACATCTGGTGACCGTTGGGATAATTCCTCTAAAGAGAAAAATATCAAAGGCACCAGCAGGGAATCAAACCCGGGAACTCTAGATGTGTAGCCAGGTGCACTGACCACTACACTATCAAACCAAATAGGAGACCTTCAGATTATGTTCTATAACCAGGAAATAAAATAAATTTTTACTTTTACTTGTAATTATATTTAATACCATTTTCTAGATTATTCATTCTAGACGATGATGAAACGACGAAGAGTGAAATAGTTGTTTGTTTGTTTTTTTATAATTTTGATAACTATTACCATAATATATCATCCATCTTAATCCCACAGTCTTCTAATAAATTAAAACTACATCAAACTGCATTTTAATGCGACGCCTACTTTGAGCTGTGCAGTCATAGCCTTCTAAATTATTAGGTCTATATGATTATGATGTGAATCACATTTTATTTTAAAGATAGATGTAACATTAGTCAGTGAACTGTGTGTAATATGATTTTTACCGCTCTCCTTGAAGAAGTATTGTACCTCCTAATTTTTCTCAGTTCTAATATGATTCGCACAGTTCTGTGCTTGACCCCCACAACTAGTCTGGTTTACTAACGAAAAGAAGGTCCATGTTCAAACCCTGACCAGGTGTGGTGACTTTTCTAATTGGTCCACCAATATACCACCATGCAAATGTGGGCACATTTCCTTCAAATTATACATCCTCTATCCAAAGACAATTAGTGTAAATACGCAGATAGCCCAGACAAGCCGTAATTTACTTTGATGAATGAGTTCATATACAAATAAAAAATACAACAAGGTTTGTAATAATTTATAACTCCCCCCCTCCCCCCGTTTGAATTCAACTCTTTTATGTGGAATGGCCCATTTTGATGTGATGTAAAATTATTATTTTGTGTATTGAAAACTATTTAAAGAAAATCACTACCATCCGTTCAGAAAATATCCAAACCCTTTTTTTGAACAAGCGGCACCAAATACAGCACATAGGTTGTTCTCGAATCAAAATATTTCCAAATCTAACGATATGGTAAAGAAAAAGTTTGTTGATACGGTGAGAAATAGCTATAAGAGCAAACTGTCAAAATCATTTGAGTAGTCAAAAGCTTTTGTTTGTGGTATCACAAATATTTGCCAGTAGAAGACTTTATAAATACTACTAGTGACTGATTACCATAACGAATACTTTTTCAGGATGGGAAGAGCTTGTGTGTTATTTTGTGTTCAAATGTATTTTTTTTTTCCCTTGATAAATGCAGTAGAGATAACAAAAATTACTACCTGCTTTGGTGGTCGCATGGTCAAATGTGCTACTCTTGCAGTAGACTAGACTGTTGATGACGGAAAGATCGAGGTTTCGAATATCGGTCGGGTGTACCGAATGTGGTTTTCCACTCTCTCTCCATGCAAATGTGAGTACCCTTCCTAATTGCTAAAACTATCAGCGTCATTAGTTGATAAGTGTATAACTCGAAGAGGTAGTAAAATGCAGTGCTAAAAACAAAATTTGAATATATTTGATAAATAAAAATTGCAGGAGTTAGGGCCAGTTTCATAGTCAAATTTAGTACGCCTCAAGTGCGGCGCTACACTAAATACAAGACGACACCTACCTAAACTCGAATGGAATGGTCCATTCTCGCGTAGGAAACTNAGGGCCAGTTTCATAGTCAAATTTAGTACGCCTCAAGTGCGGCGCTACACTAAATACAAGACGACACCTACCTAAACTCGAATGGAATGGTCCATTCTCGCGTAGGAAACTGGCCCATTCCATTCTGGTTTAGGTAGGTGTCGTCTTGTATTTAGTATGCAAGAAGAGCTTCTTGAATTATATGATCAAATATGTTGGTTGAATAAATATTACTAAGCTGACAGGATTTGTAACATTAGACCTCTACTAGTAGAGACACATTAGTATGATCCTATATCGCGGCATATGTTCTAGGAGGAACCTTTCCACCTATTAAATAAATTCGATTCAATTAATGTTACTATTTTAATGCTAACCAACTAAATTCTGTTCTCATCTTGGCATGCAAGCGGTCTAACAGTGTGCGATAATTCAAAAGTTATTTAGAAAAGCTATGTTCATTAATGAAATTTAAATTTCTCAAATTTAATCAATATTAGTTTATTATAATAACTTGGATGCGTGATAAAAATAAATTAGCGGAATCCATTTCACATAAGTGTGGACTCTTTTGTTTATTTGAGGCATTTAACGTGCACTTTCTGAACCGACTGATTATATCAACACACAAGAATTTCTATGAGCAAGCGTGAAAGGGCCCAACAATTTTGCCGGGAAAGGTATTTCCACGTACTTTCCAGAGTTCTCTTACAAACTACAATCGACATGGGACCGACGGTTTTACTTACCCATCCAAATGAAGTCTAGCTATGGATTTTTTTTTAATCGCTCAAGAAAAATCGTTTGACCCCGGCCGGGTTTGAACGGTTCCTGAGGAGAGAACTTTACCCCCGAAACCATCGAGGCCAACTAATCATGTATTATAAAAATCATCTTTGTGGCTCTTCTCACTACAAATATATTAGACCAAATATGTTTTATAAGAAGCCAATATTAAGTTAATAAAACAATTTTTCTTTTTTTTTTCTTTGTTTATATACATATTCTTTTAATTACATTGACCACATTAAATCGACTTGAATGTGAAAAACAATCACATTGTTTTAACACAGATTCTACATCATTACACACATTTCTGATTAAATGTATAGCAAATTTAGAACATTACATGGTATGCCAAATGCAGTCGCAAGATAACAAACCATCAGCGGTAAGCAAATACGTATAAATAATTATTTTAATATTTTTTTAATCTCTGCTACTGTACTAAAAATTTATATTCCATTCACGGTAGGAATTACTCTCTGAAAGGTCTTTTTTCCTACCAATATCCTCTACTATATAGTAGATTTATGGTAGGGAAAAAGGCCTTCCAGAAGTCAATTCCTACCGTGAATGGAATGTATATACACGTCACAAACATTTTGCAAACAATCTATAAAGTTAAAATGTAAAGACAATGAACAACAACAATAATAATAATAATAATACGAAAAATTATCAATTCCATGTATCAAACATTAACAGGTAACTTTATAACTCATCTCTAAAGGTGCCCTTGAGAAACTTTATTTTACTATGGTCGAAATTTTGAAATTTAAAACATGACTACTTTCATTAGCAGATAAGTTTGAAAAGATTGTAAATTGTTGATGCAAAAAATGTGTTTGATAGTTATACACATAAAAATGTTAATGAATCATAATATACATTATTGAAATGTTGTATCAGGTTAGCATAAAACTCAAACGGGTATTAAGACGCGGTATTTCTGCACCAGGATACTAAAATCTCACATACAAAAATTTGACAAATTTAAACAATCATATCTGCACCGAGTTGCAACGTTACTAACATATTATTGGAACAATGAGTGGGAAATTATCCAGTATCGATATACGAAACTTGTCCAAACCCTGTATTTGCCGAGCTGGATTTATGTGTACATTCATAAAATATATATATTATCTTTTAACTATAAAAATACTACACTCTCCAATTTTAAGACCAAGTAGGGTTTTAGACACATCCTAATTTATTTTATAAAAATTTTTTGTTCTTTCCTAACACTTCACCAGAAAGTGTATGATGCATTTTCCACCAAACACTACTGATAAAACTATATTAAAACATGTTATATATTTTCCATTATACAAAACAATTATATATTGTACTCAACAAAATTAATTCTAGAATTTACAAGGGAAATAAACAATCCATTAAATAATTTACAACAGCATCTAATAAACTACTTTCTATCATTTCTTAACAAAATTACTAAGAATGCCCCATAAAACCCAATATTAGTAAAGATGTAGAATAAAATTAAAGAAATAAAACAAAACATAATAACAACAAAGTTAACTCATATAAAGTTCTATAAAAATAAATTCTACGTTATTTTTTTACTAAAACAATTACCTAATATTTAAAACAACCATGTCATAAAATTCTATAGCAAAAAGATTCTATATTTTGCTTAAACCAATCTATTAAAATATGTGATAAAAACATACAAACCCTCGTATGTCGCTTGCTTTAGAGTTTGCCTCTTTAATTACGTGTAGTTATTTTCGTTAAGTAGAGGCCTATTTAGTGATTGGCCCAAATCTTTATATTGTCAAATTTGACCTCTAAAAACCCTCATAACTTATAGTTCACTAATATAATTCTTTAAGGAAAATATTTTCACTTCTGAGGTACATCATTATTGTATATATGAAAATATTATATTAATTAATGAATATATATATATATTTTACATTCAGTATTCACCATTTTTGTGAAGCATTATAAATTCAGCTACACACATAACATAAATAAAAGTATTGAATTGATGAGATATTAAATTACAGCCAGTAATTAACCATTATTACAGGCAGTCTCCTAATTTCATACACAGTACATCTCAATAAATGGTGTACAAAAGTCAACAATAGTTTCTCATTATAAGGATTTCCACCAAAGAGAACTGAAAAATATGATAAATCCATAATTATCAAATAAATCTTGGATTTTTTTTTAAACAATGATGTATTTGTTACATTTCATATACTTTTTTTTAAAAATTTTGTTCTTTTCTTTCAAAATTGAGAACACATTAGCTTAAGTCTGATGTGCATTTGGTTAAGGCTTAAGATCCACAGCTTTCGTCATGTCTAGATATTTTGTTTGAGACCTAAATTTTTTTAATCATTAGTATTAACTTTTTTTGTTTTTTACTCTACACTATTTTTTTTTTAAATAAAAGGCCAAAATTGTATATAATATTCAAATCTCTACACAAACAAACATGGCAGGTAATGAAATGTTTGTTTGTCAACTAAGGCATGAAGCGTATAACCCGAATGGGTAGTAAGATGCGGTGATAAGTATTATCAACTACTGAATGGAGTTCTGTATTCAACACGCTAAAGTCAGGGACTGCCTGAATATGGGAACAAAGCTGAAGTGTGTAGTATATATACCTAGGTTGAGTTCACAAGCTTCACTAGCAAAGGGGGGAGGGGGTTCAAGAGGAACAC
>CABFOV010008185.1:0-11949 GCA_902141375.1 Timema poppense
AAAATTAGAAAACCTGGCAATACATTTTTCTTGAAAGGTGCCTATTATGGTCTTGTAATTTCTTAAGTGCACGACTTAACATTTGAAAGGTTGACTTGGTGGTCTAAAAGTAAGGTGTCAGACTTCTTTTTTGGGGGTCCGGGTTTCAATCCTCAGTCTCGTCACAAATATATCTGATTGACAAACCCTTCCTTCAATTGGACAGGACGTGTATTAATCTTAAATTGTGAATGTGGGGAATAACTGTCCTCCACCTTGGTTCGGATTCCATGTTAAACTCTATGTCCTCCATTTTATCTCACAATCACCATACAATTACACATTAGCTTACTCTAATCGCGAACAAACAGAACAGGTAGTATTAATTGGTGATGATAATAATAATAATAATAACAACAACAAAATATACCATAGTGTACTCACATGCCACATTACTTTATCCGAAATAGCAAAATAGAAGCTAAAATATTGTTTTACTCTTTTATCATATTTATATTGTAGCCACGTGAACTCGAACTGATATCAAAAGCTCGATCAAAATTGTTCAACTAGAAAAAAAAGTCCGAAATTCTCGTCAATAGCGAGAATATTCATGGTTAAATCTAGATCGATGATATATAATTGTTTAAAATTGATGTGTCTGGCATCAGCATTCTACAAACATTTTTAAAATCTGTCCTGTTTAATACAAAGGACTAAATTTGTTTCATATTTCATACCACATAAACTATGTCCGAGTGTTTACATCCAAAGTATTTTTACATATGATAGATAAATATGAGCATCCCTTTACCCAGAGAACGATCAACCACCGAAAGTGCTTCATTTGGGTCTTCCTCGCGGCCAATGGTGACTTGGATACACATAAACACCACGCTGCAGGATGTTATTACTCACCCTAATTACGTGAGAACACAAAACGTGAGGATGTACAATCAATATCGTTTGCATAAAAGTTATAATGGTTGTTTTTAAAATTACCCACATAATTCTGTTGCCGGACTTGACACTCCTAGTTAACCACCCACATTCCTTTTTTTCTCCCTTCATGTTTGAATTTTCCTAATGGCTGTGGTATTTTGTGACTGTCAAAAATTAATTTCTATCACATCTATCTACCATCTCGATACTAATGTTACAAATAATACCCTTAAGAAACAAGAATACGCAAGATGAACTGAACATATTACATGCATTTTAACAATTTAAATTTTGACCTTGGATCTCGAAAGGTCAAGGTCACCAGAAAGTAATATCGCCATTAATCCCTATCCTTAGACTCTTCCGTCCAATCTCTAACATGACATAATATATCTATATAATATATTTTCTAACTATCCTTCCAGCGACGTCTGAACCAAACAACGTTTCTTGTATTATCATGTTTCCCATTAAAATGTCGTGTACACGTCTTCCATATTTAACTACACCAAATAAAATAACAACTTGATTTTTAGTTTTTCTTACGTAACATTAAATAGCCAACAATTTCATATACAAATACATTAATACGCATATAATTAGGTCATTAAAAATGAACTTCTATTATTTAGGTGGATCTGTGATATTCTTCTGTTAAAGATGTCCTAGTCAAGGTGCAAGAAGCTGCTTTGTAACAACTTCAACTGTTGTTACTACATGTCAGGTATATGAAGGACTTGATGTATTCAATCAGCTAATTTGCATTAATATTATTAGTAGAGGCCGTTAATTAGCCAGCTGTGGAAGTTTTTCATCTGTGGTAGAATTGACAATAATATATAAGGAAAATGTGTTTAATGTTGTGAAATTACTTTATATATATATATATATTTGTGTCTATAAGTGTGTTCGCTTAAAATACAAGTCATTCAAAACGTTACCATGTGTTTTTAAGTATTCAAGGTGTGAACTGCAGCTATATAGAGACTATGACAATTGTCGCTACCTCGCGTTTTGGGAGGTTTAAGCTATATTTTGTAAAAGCGGCTTTATCTTACCAGAACACGAGTTAGATGTAATTGATCAGCCAGTTGTTGAAGAATTATTATATTTAACAGCAACAGAAATCAAAGTAATATTTACAAATAGGTTTATTTTACACATAATATTAGTTCAGTGGTATGATTTGTAGAAAGTATTCAAATATGTCAATGTATCAAATTAATCCGTAAAAATTCTTAAATATACATTAGTATAAATTTGTTATTATATTATTTATGCTAGTCGAAGTCCCGAGTACGGTCCCAAGTGGTCCCCATCCATTTCAACAATCATGTGTTGAGTTTATTTTAACCTATATAATAATAATGATACAATTTTCAAATATGTTTGGTATTGTTGTAATTAAAGAGTTGGAAGCCCATTAAATTGAACATGATAAGATAGAACATCTATTATCTACCAAATTTGAGTAAAAATATATTAATCTTAGCATAATAATAATATTAGCCATCATACTTGTATGTTTATAAATTTCTAGATATTTAAAGTTCAACTAAAATATATTCAATTAATCTAGATCCACATTTTATTTATAAAACTTCATCAATCACATCTCATTTACAAAAGACGAATGTTTTCAATAATTTAAAATGTTTCTTATTGGAATAGTTTATCTTAATATAGTTTACCGAAGTCAAAGTATTTTAGAGGAATAACATCAGACACTCGCAGTGGGAGTTGCTGAGATGGTTCATAAATTGTTTGGTGAAGGTATTATATCTTAATCTAAGTAATGAACTGTTTCAGTTTCTTTCATATTTACATCACATTGATTGAAACAAAATGTTAGTTTATTCGAAGCATTCTCAACTAATATCACAACCAGTCTCTGAGAACATTACAACAAACATGAGAAATAAGAACCTACAATAGACTTTCACAGCCAATCTCAAAGAGCATCAAAATAACCCATAGAAATTGTGACCTACATATGACCAAGAAAACCAGTCACAAAGAGCATCACATCAAACCAAATAAATAGCAACCAAGAGCATACAATCTATCACAATATGCCTTTAAATCATCACAACAAATCTGAGAACACGCAACCTACAGAAGACTATCGGAACAAGCTTCTAAGATAATCACACCAAACCTGATAAGAGGAACTTATATCAGGGTATTACCACTTGCATCTAAGAGAATCACACTAAAATTAAGAAATAAGAATATACATCAGACTATCATAACCTGCCTCTAACAGGTTCAAACAATACTGATAAATAAGAACCTATAACAGATTATCTATTACAATCAGCCTGTAAGAGCATAAAAACATCATTAGAAAATAAGAACCTACAGTTGACACTACCAAACCAGGTTCTAAGCGTATCAAACCAAACCTAAGAAATAGAAACCTATAGCAGACTATTTAGCGCAATCAAACTCTAGCAGCATCACACCAACCATGAGAAATAGCAACCAACAGCAGACTATCTACCACAATCAGCCTCTAAGAGTATCACAACAACCTAAGGAAATATGAACCAATTGCTGATAATACCATTGATAAATCAGATGTTGCATGGTACCAGAGTCTGTACCACCAACACCATGTGTTAATTAGTGCTCATTCATCCATTCCAAAACCACAAAATAAAGTTTTAAAACGAGGTGTATATCTTATAATCAGTCCACAAAACAAATATCAAAAACGACAAAAGAATAGTAAATTTCACAAACCAAATAAATCCTTTCAAATTGAAATTATAAAATTCCTGAACAAATGAACTGAAACTGCTTGGATATAATTCTTTTTATTATTATTATTGCCACCGCGTCTTACTACCCGTTCGGGTTATACGCACTTACGCTAATGTGTAATGGTAGGGTGATTGAGAGATGAAATGGAGGACCTACAGTTTAACGTGGAATCCGAACCATGGTGGAGGCCTGGCATTCCCCACATTCACAATATGTCTTGTCAGAGGTGAAGGAAGGGTTTGGTAATTAGATAAATCTGTGCCGGGACAGAGGATTGAACCCCGGCCGCCAGCACAGAAGTCTGACACCTTACCCCTAGACCGCCGGCTCACCGGATATAATTCTTCATAATTGTGGTGAATTTTTTTAAAAGCAGATCTACACACCAGTGGTCATGCATAAGTTAAAGAATGTTCTATTATATATATATATATATATTAATTAGTAATATATATATATATATATATTAATTAGTAATATCATAAAATTCCTTAGTTTTATATATATATTGAATTCAAAAAAATGTATTTTCCGTAGAATATTAAAAATGTTATTTTAATAAAATTACAATTTAATATACATATATATATATAATATAGTATTATATTCCAATGAATAAACCTAGATTTATATGTAATACTAATATAAATTCACATTATAGTAATTTTCAGATGGACTTGTGTAAATTTAATTTTTTTTAACTAGCTTTTAAGACTTTATTAAAATTATCATCGGAGTACTATATTTCACTAACAAAAATAGTAATGTGTATTTATTTTTTTAATATAAATTGATATGTTTATATACAAAAAATTATAAACAGTTTTAAGTTATTATAAACTGTCCTTGAAGTTTAAGATAAATTGGTATTAAAGAATAGTTTTTCCTTTATTTTTATTTTAATCTCAACGAATTATAATTGTTTAAGTTTATTTTAAAACTTGAAATTTGCTAAAGATATTTACACATTTTTATTCAGAAATTATCTAGAGGTATAGAAAATATTTGTTGTTATTAACATGATGATGTGTTTTTAAATGAGAAAAACTTATAAATAGTTTGATGAAAATAATTTTTTCTAAAATATTCTTTGAATCTATAATACATAATGTGAAAAAGTTTGTGCGATTGTGTGATATTTTCAATTTATTTAACAAAAAATTGCCACGAATATACAGATGTTTCAAAGTCAAATTAATTAAACATAGGAATAGATTTACAGATAATTATGTATCAATAAATTTTACAAAAAAGTATTATAGTGTACATATTTTATTATAATTTTATAATCTGAAGATACTTGAAAATTACTTGTTCGGACAAGCAGGCCCACATTCCGTTCCTGATTAAATGTTTTGACCTTTAAATTAATGAATTCAGATTATATATGAAGCTGTAAAAGTGGATAATAAATTAGGATGATAGCTTTAAAACTAGTTGTATTGGGATAAATGACGTGAAATTTCACAATTTAGCATAGAGAACGAAGTGGATATTAATAGTGGCAGATGCTGTTCTAGAGGCAAGAATGGTACAATATTTCCATTAGTATAATACACAGCCCCTCTTAGTCATCAATTGTTGTAGGCATTCTGTTCCAGAATGCCCCCCGAATGGGTTTTAATTAAGCTTTCCTATTAGCGTTCACAAATTACGCCACTCTGGTTATTTTAAATGGTACAATATGTATTGCATGGAAAGTAACAATAAAACTACACTGAGACGCTGGTGGCTGAAGAATGATTATATCTCCTACGATGAATTCACACGTCTATCATCACAGACTCTGCTTTGAAATTATGAGTGAAGAATGCAGCCGAAGTTGGGATGATTCCTGGACCGTTATATCTGATTGGATTCTTGGACAACTCGAGCACGTTTCCTTTTAAATTTGAATTAGGGACGTACTTGTGTTGTTCATTAATTCTTTCATAACAATCCACGACTGAATTCTCAGTGAAAGTGTATTTACATGCTAAGACCAAGATCCCTTTTCCAAGTGTCGTTTTTAGACTAATTTAACTTTAGAAAATGTTTAATAAAATACATACAATGTAACACATATGCCTTTGCTACATAGAATTGTAGCAAAATAATATTTCTAACAATATCGTACCACCATTGATGTTCTTGGATAATAGTTATTGTATAATGTTCTCACGGCTGCAATCTGAACCTTCACTTGTGTTGAGAAGAGAGAAAATATTATTTAATTGCGAACCAATCTAAACGTTTTTAATAATGTTGTTTTGTTTCAGTGAATCTGGATGTAGTTTCTGTACTTCGTATCTAAGGAAATTCTGATCCCAAAGGTAGGTTTTAGTCTTTTTCATGTAATAAATATTTAAATATAACAAATTATAGAGGTAAACGACTGTTCATTCTTAGTCTAACTATATTTGGAGGTGGTGTTTAAAACTCCATGTGGTTGCATAAATCTTACAATGATAGAGATTTTTATTTTTACTGGTAAGGATTGGGCTTTATATTCACGATAGTTATATATTTGGTATTTCCCCCTAAACTTTTACGAAGCAACAGGACAAAGACAAATAACAAACATGTCATTTGTGTGTTACAGAATGGCGAACCGAAAATAAGCATTTGGAGTGAATCAGATATAAAATGAGCCATCTGAGTTTATAGAAATAGTGACATGGAGCTTAATGAATCCTGTTGACAATACGGTATTCCAGAGACATCACTCAAGATACACTTTTAGACTACAAGAATATTAAAACTAATCATCTTACAAAGTTATTAGGACGTAAACTACGCTGACCACTAAAATTAAAAAAAACTGGCAATACATTTTTACCTCTAAGGTGCTACTTATATTCTTGTAATTTCTGAAGTGCACGAGTTAACATATAAAAAATTGACTTTTTGGTCTACAAGTAAGGTGTCAGACTTCTGTGCTGGGGGTCCGAGTTTCAAACCTCAGTTTCGTTTCAGTTTTATCTGATTGACAAACCATTCCTTCACCTCTGACAAGACGTGTATTAATCACAACTTGTGAATGTGTGGGATACCATGCCTCCACCGTGGTTTGGATCCCACGTTAAACTGCAGGTCCTCCATTTCATCTCACAATCACTCTACCATTACACATTAGCGTAAGTGCGTTCAAAACGAACGGGTAATATTAATTGGTGATAATAATAATAATAATAGCATAATATATCATAGTTTACTAACATCTACATAACTATATCCTAGATACCAAAATAGAAGCTAAAAACTTGTTTTACCCTTTTATTATATTTATATTATAGCTACGTGAACTCAAAGTGACATCAAAAGCACGAGCAAAATTATTTAACTAGAAAAAAAGTCCAAATTTTTTGTCAATACAGAGAATATTGATGGTGAAATCTAGATCGATGATATATACTTGTTTAAAATTGATGTGCCTGGCACCAGCATTGTACAGACATTTTTAAGATCTGGCATGTTTAATACAAAGGACTACATTTGTTTCATATTTCATACCACATAAACTATTTCTGAGCGTTTACATCCAGAGTATTTTTTACATATGATAGATAAATAATAGTATCCCTTCACCCAGAGAACGATCTACCACCGGAAGCGCTTCATTTGGGTCTTCCTCGCGGCCAATGGTACTTGCATACACATATACTTCATTCACGGTAGGAGTTTACCTCTGAAAGGTCTTTTTTCCTACCAATATCCTACTATATAATAGATTTCTGGTAGGGAAAAAGGCCTTTCAGAGGTAAACTCCTACCGTGAACGAACACACCGTGCTACAGGATGTTATTACTCACCCTAAGTACGTGGGAACACAAAACGTGAGGATGTACAATCAATATCGTTTTCATAAAAGCTTGTCGTAAGGGTACCTTTAAAGTTCCCACATAGTTCTGTGGCCGTACTTGACACCCCTAGTTCTCCACCCACATTCCATTTTTTTTCTTCCTCCATGTCGGAAACTTCCTAATGGCTTTGACATTTTGTGACTATCAAAAATTAATTTCTATAACATCTATCTACCATCTCGCTACTAATGTTACAAATAATACTACTAAGAAACAAGATTTCGCAAGATGAACTGAACATATTACATGCATTTTAACCATTTAAACTTTGACCTTGGATCACGAAAGGTCAATGTCACTAGCAAGTAATATCGCCATTCTCCCTATCCTGAGACACTTCCGTCCAATCTCTAACATGACTTAATATATCTATAAAATATATTTTCTAACTATCCTTCCAGCGACGTCTGAGCCTAACAACGTTTCTTGTATTTTCAAGTTTCACAATTAAAATGTCGCGTACACGTCTCTCATATTTAACTACACCATATAAAATAACCTGATTATTATTTTTTCCCACGTAACATTAAATACAAACATATTCCAATACTAATACCGTAATATGAATAATACTAGGTCATTTAAAAATGAACTTCACATTATTTTGGAAGATTTGTGATAGTCTTATGTTGAAGATGTCCTAGACAATGTGCAAGATGCTGCTTCTTAAAAACTTCAATGTTCAACTTCATGTTACTACATGTCAGGTATATGAAGGACTTTATTTATTCAATCAGCTAATATGGGTAATATTATCAGTAGAGGCCATTAATTTTCCAGCTGTGGAAGATTTATCTTTGGCAGAACTAACAAAAATATTTTAGGACAATGTTTTTAATGTGTGAAATTACTTTATAGATATATATATATTTGTGTCTATAAGTGTGTTCGCTTA
Source organism: Timema poppense (assembly GCA_902141375.1). Taxonomy (NCBI): domain Eukaryota; kingdom Metazoa; phylum Arthropoda; class Insecta; order Phasmatodea; family Timematidae; genus Timema; species Timema poppense. The sequence goes on from CABFOV010008185.1 coordinate 8,425, forward strand.
AAATACAAGTCATTCGAAATGTTACCATTTGTTTTTAAATATTCAAGTTGTGGACCGTAGCTCTATAGAGACTACGACATTTGTCGCTACTAAAAGTTTAGGGAAGTATAATCAATATTATGTAAAAGCGGCTTTAACTCACCAAAACGTGAGTTAGAGTTAATTGATCAGCCAATGTTGAAGAATTATTATATTTAACAACAACATCAATGAAAGTAATATATTCTTCTAGCTTTATGGTACACATAATATTAGTTCAGTGGTATGATTTATGTATTATTTTAGATTTAATTGGTTGTCATTAGGTTGATTTTCACAATACAAGTACATGGTATTCATATTTGTAAGACTATGCATTTTTAATCTTTAAAAATTCTGAAAATTTCCATTAGTTAAAAATTTTCATATGTTTTATGCTTGTCGGAGTCCCAAGTACGATTTCAAGTGGGCCCCACCCATATCCAACAATCATGTGTCGAGTTTATGTTAACCCATATAATATTGTTAGAATTTTCGAATATGATTTGTATTGTTGCAATCTAAAATTAGAAGCCCCTTAAAGTTGAACATGATGAGATAGAAAATATAATAGTACCATTCAAATTTGAGTAAAAATATATTAATCTTAGCATAACCAAGCCAGTATACTTGTAGGCCTATGTCTATAAATTTTCAGATATTTAAAGTTCAATCAAGAGTGTATTCAATCAAATTAGAATTCAGTTTATTCATATAACTTTATCAATCAAATCTCATTTACAACAGACGAATGTTCTCAATAATTTACTTTGTTTCTTATTGGAATAGTTTATCTTAATATAGTTTACCGAAGTCAAAGTATTTTAGAGGAATAACATCTGACAATCACAGTGGGAATTGCTGAGGTGGTTCATAACTTGTTTGGTGAAGGCAAAGATTTTCATTCACGTAATGAACTGTTTCAGTTACTTTCATATTCACATCACATCGATTGAAACAATATGTTCATTTATGTGAAGCATTCTCTACCTAATATCACAATCAGTCTCTGAGAACATTACAACAACCCTGAGAAATAGCAACCTACAGCAAACTATCTATCACAACCAGCCTCTAAAAGCATTACAACAACCTAGGGAAACATGAACCAATTGCTGACAAAACCATCGACCAATCGGATGTTGCATGGAACCAGAGTCTGTACCAACAACACTACTCAACCCAATGTGTTAATTTAAGCTCAATCATCAATTCCAAAACCCTCAATCAAGTGTTAAAACGAGGTGTAAATCTAATTATCAGTCCACACAACAAATATCAAAAACGACACAAGAATTTCAAATTTAACAATTCAAAATAAATCAGTTAAAAATGAAAATATAATAGGACTGAACAAATGAATTGAAACTGTTTAAAACTAATTCTTTATAATTGTGGAGAATTTTTTTAGAGCAGTTCTACATACCAGTGGTCATACATAAATTAAAGAATTTTTTTACTATAAATATTTAAATTATCAATATCATAAAATTCCTTAGTTGTTTTTATATTCATATAATTTAAAATAAAAAATCTATTATCCTAAAAAACTACTATTTTAATAGAATTACATACTAATATATATTAAAAATTCCAATGATTAAAAATATATATATACAGTATATGTAATACTAATATAAAATCACATTATGGTAGTTTTCAGATGAAATGATTTGTGTAAATTTGAAAGTTTTTTAAACTAGCTTTTTAGATTTTAACAAAATTAGCTTCTAAGGAATATATATAAAATAGTTTGTTTACTTTCAAAAAATTATAGAAAGATTTAAGTTATTATAAACTGGCCCTGAAGTTTGAGATAAAAACATTATTTGAGAATAGTTTTTCCTTTATTTTATCTCTACAAATTATAAATGTTTAAAATTATTTTAAGACTTGAACTTTGCTAAAAAATATTTTAATACTTTTATTCAGAAATTATCTAGAGGTATAGAACATGTTTGTTGTGATTAACAAGATTACATGTTTGTTTTTATGAGGAAATCTTAACAATTATTTACTGAAAACAAAATTTTCTAAAATATTCTTTGAATCTATAATACATAATGTAAGAAAGTTTGTTGCGAATGTGTGATAATTATCAATTTAATTAACCAAAAATTGCCACGAATATACAGAGGTTTCAAAACCAAATTAATTAAACATTGTTATCAATTTACGAATAATAATATATCAATAAATTATATAAAAAATTATTGTTGTGTACATATTTTATCATCATTTGATAATCTGAAGATTCATGAAAATTATTAGTTCGGACAAGCAGGCCCACATTCCGTTCCTGATTAAATGTTTTGTCCTTTAAATTAATGAAGTCAGATTATATATGAAGCTGTAAAGTGGATATTCAAATAGATATGATAGCTTTAAAACTAGTTGGATTGTGATAAATAGCGTGAAATTTCTTAATTTAGCTTAGGGAACGAAGTGGACAGTAATAGTTGGTGAGCCGCTGATCTAAAGGCAGCAATGCTAAAATATTTCCATTAGTATAATACACATTCCTTCTTAGCCATCAGTTGTTGTGGGCTTTTTTCCCAAATGCCGCCTGGATTTGTTTATGTTCAGTTTTCATATTAACGTTCACATTTTACGGCACTCTGGTTAATTTAATTGGTACAATATTTATTGTATGGCCGGTAACATAACGCCGACACTGAGATTCCGGTGGCTGTGTTTGATTATATCTCTTACGATGAATTCACACGTCCATCACAGACTCTGCTTTGAAATGATGAGTGAAGAATGCAGCTGAGGTTGGGACGATTCCTGGCCCCTTATATCTGAGTGTCTTCTTAGGTAACGTGGGTGATTTTCCTTTTAATGTTAAATTAGGAAAACACCTGAGTTGCCCCTGAATACGTTCAAAACCATCCACGCCAGAATTCTAAGTGAAAGTGTATTGGCAAGGTAAGACAAAGATCTCTTTTCCAAGTGTCGTTTTTAGACTAATTTAACTTTAAAAAAGTTTAATAAAATACATACAATGTAACACATAAGCCTTTGCTTTATTGAATTGTAGCAAATTAATATTTATCTCAATATCGTAACACCATTGATTTTCTGGAAAATAGTTATTGTAGAATGTTCTCATGGCTACAATCTGAACCTCTACTTGTGTTGAAAAGAGAGAAAATATTAACCTCGTCAAGAGAGACCAATATCTGTGTTTTCATGACTTTTATTTTTTTCAGTGAATATGTATTTAATTTCTATACTTAGTATCTAAGGAAATTCTAATTCCAAAGGTAAGTTTAACTTGTTTCTATGTAATAATTGTTGAATGATAACTATTATTATTATTATTATTATTATTATTATTATTATTATTAGCATAGCGTCTTACTACCCGTTCGGGTTATACGCACTTACGATTGGAAGAATATAAAAGCGTCAAGAATAAAAATTAATCCTATTCTCAAGATGGGAAATTTCCACGGTTACCAAACTGTGTCTGTGAGAAAGTTGAAACGAGTGTGGAAAAAATAA
>CABFOV010008186.1:0-10563 GCA_902141375.1 Timema poppense
TTACAATACGCTCACTGCACTCGCAAAATAGTCACTACAGTTATCCGTTACATATGTATGCTAATTGTACGGTACTAAAAATTGGTAATTTACTAAAGATTTTGTGTGTGTATCTTTTGATGAAATTTGTGACATTTTGATGAAAATTAGTGGCATTTATGGAATCATCACATTATTTTCCTTTAGAATCAGTCACTTACGTTCCGAATGTATGAAAATAACTTTTTTTTTTGTTGGCTAGTGAATTATTCTGATGGATGAATACGGAAGTGCCTTTTATCATAAAAGGTAGGCCAAAGTACCAAGAAGGGACTAGATAACATTTTTTTGAAAGCTGATTCCTATATAGGACGCAATTTTTTTAGGGGGGGATAGTGTTGGGGAGTTGAAGTGATAAGGGAAATAAATAAGTGCTATTAATGTTTATTTTGTCGTGCGTGATAGGTATCGTGGTTAAAATAAAGACTCACTCAAATATTCTTAATTGAAACACTACTCTTTGGTTTGTGAATAAAAGCTAAATGAAATGGATAAAGAGGCGTAGGGGAAGAGGTGGAGAGGTGTGGGGAGTAAATTTGAGTTAAGGTCCGTATTATTTGTATTTTTATTCTAACAAATCATTTTTGCGTTAAAATAAATAAACTATTGCTTTAGTAGATAAGTTAATTTAATTGTCTACATATAGTAGTTGAAAAATACATTTTATATGAGGGTTCTACTCTGTCTAGACGCGCGGCGCGTCAATCAAATTCTGGTGGTTGATCATGAGTCTCCTGCACCCATGGAGGTGCTCAATCAGCGATTTGAAGGGTACAAGTACCTAACATCTTTAGACTTGATGGTCTCTTACTAGCAGACACCATTGATGGAGCCATCAAAGAGATACACCGCATCTATGCATAATGGTAATACTTCATATTGGTTCACGCATCTACCGTTCGTCCTCCTTGTGTCCGTTAGCCAGTTTATCCGTGGCCTGGAGACAGTACTTGGTCCTGATGTTTTATCGTGGGCAGCGGTACACGTGGAAGATTTATTGATAGTGACGCCAGATTTTGAGGAGCACTGTACTAAACTGCAATTTATTTTAAGTCGGCTTAAAGAGGGAGGCATTACGGTCAATCTGGAAAAATCAGTATTTATTTTCAGAAAATTAAATTTTCTAGGCCATTACATCACTCCCGAAAATATACGAGTGTTTCCGGGAAAAAAAACAATGCCATAAGAAACTTCCCGAGACCAAAATACTTAAAGAGGGAGGCAATACGGTCAATCTGGAAAAATCAGTATTTATTTTCAAAAAATTAAATTTTCTAGGCCATTACATCACTCCCGAAAATATACGAGTGTCTCCGGGAAAAAAAACAATGCCATAAGAAACTTCCCGAGACCAAAATCTAAGAAGCATCTACAAGCGTTTTTGGAAATTATCAATTTTTAAAGGAAATTTAATAAGGAGAACGCCGCACTGATACCACCATTCCTTCCTCTGACACAAAAGAATGGTCATTGGAACTGGACTGAGGTTGAAGAAGAGGCCTTTGGAAAAATCAAAGCCAGTTTCCTTACCAGCGTGATGATAATATACATCCTAACTTATAAGAGCCACTTACACCGCATGCGACGCGTCATCTTATGCACTTGGAGCAGTATTGTTCCAGTTAGATAGCTGGGGGCAACAGCGGCCCATAACTTTTGGCAGTAGGGCGCTACACGATGTGGAGACAAGATATACATTTACAGAGCGAGAGCTACTGGCAATTACCTTTGCGTGTCAAAAGCTTAGGGTATACATTTATGATCATCCCATTACCCTACTAACGGATTACAAGGCACTCTTCTTCTTTAAAAAATGCAGGCTTCTACATGGCCGGATTACTAGAGGGGTGCTACCACTCCAAGAGTACAATTTACCAGTTAAATACGTACCTGGTCGGGATCAAGTCACCCGGCACCCTACCAAGGTATCCACCCCAATAAACTCTCAGCGTGGTGGAGGAAGGAGTGTTCCAGTTGATGATCTTGGTCGCGGGGAAGGGACACCTAAAGAGTACAATTTACCAGTTAAATACGTACCTGGTCGGGATCAAGTCACCCGACACCCTACCAAGGTATCCACCCCAATCAACTCTCAGCGTGGTGGAGGAAGGAGAGTTCCAGTTGATGATCTTGGTTGCGGGGAAGGGACACCTGAGTAGGAAGGAGCTTCAATATGTCGAGCGGCTCCGACAGGGGCAGGAACAAGACACGCGACTTGCCAAGTTTATTGAAGTGTTAAGGAGGTTCGGTCCATCAGAAGAATTTATCAAACAGTACCAAATATATAAGGAGGTCCTATTCAAATGGGTGAGAAGATTTCAGAGTTGGAAGGTGCGTTTTCCAGAGGGTCTAGTTAGTTATCTGATCGAAGAGTATCATCAACTATATGAACACTATGGCAAATACAAAACGGCCAAGGCGTTGAGAGAATCATGCAACTTTCCTGCATTGCTCCGGAGGGTACAGAACATCTTAAGGGGGTGAGACATATGTCAACGGACAAAGCATTCTAGCATCAGAACCAAAGAGAAACTCCAAATAGTTACAGCTCACCAGCCTTTGGAAAAAGTATGTGTTTATATCATTTGAGGGATAAAGGCATCAAACAGGGATATACGGCAATTTATCACCCGGGATCAAACCCGTTAGAAATAATCCACAGGGATATAGGAAGATGATACGTGTTTATTATCATAGCAATCACCACTCGTGGCCTAAGTATATTTCCAAGGTTGAAGAATGTGTAAATCAAACAGTAGGCCTACACTCCGTGAACGGGTTCATCCCCCACAAACTCATTCGCGACTACCGGCCGCCAACACAACTAGAATGGCCGTTCCAGTTCCCGCCACGGGGCAAGTTGTCCCGAGAATAGAAGTTGGAACGAGCCGGCCGCAACATGGGACAAGTGGCGGGTAGTAGAATGGCCCGAGACGCGAGGACCAATCGTAGCCCAGCTGAGTATAAAATAGGAGACCTATTACTCGTGAAGACCCACAAATTGTCATCCGCACTTACCAAGGAGACCAGTAAATTATTCTTACATTATCAGGGACCAGGTGGAGATACAGTATTCAGGAATAATAATGCATAATTATGTTATCCACTCCAAGGAATCAGATGGAACTATAGGTACTTTTAGTGCAGTTCATCTGAAAAAATATTACCCAAAAAAAAATCATGACCACTAAAATTAGTTTAGGGCAAATTCATCATAATAATCGGGTGTTTTATTGAATATCAAGGGTCCACAGCTCAATTCCTGGTAAGTTATAAAATGTTATTAATTTATTGGATGTATCATATGACGTCTAAATAATCAGACAAAGAGCACCACCAGTGTGCGATTAATTGTGATAACAAGGGGGTCAATAAATATTGAACAGTCTTGTTTTAATAAATAAATGTAGTTTAAAAAACTGACCCATGTACTGTACATACCTTGTTAGTGAAAGGTGACGGAAAGGCCATGTTTAAGGCCCTTGGCCCTGTCGAGTGCAAGTCTAAAACCTATTTTGTGGGATGGTGGGTGGGAGAGGGAAAGGCGTGGTGTGGCTTCACAACCGAACAAAGTATCCTTCCACGCTTCCACGCCAACAAGAACAGATGGATCTAGGAAACCACTGACAGGTCTTGCGGAAAAATCATACGTTTGGAAATATCAATTTTCTCGAGAATGAGTGAAAGTTTTATTGTAATATTTTCAACACCTCTTCTAAGATAATATATCAATGTTTAGTAGGTGTTATATTTTTTTTATGCAACCGGCAGTTTTCTATTGAAAAATGTCAATTCTATCGATATTTCATCTCTGTTAAAATGATAGAGGAGGTATGTATATTTAAAGTATGACTTAATCAACATGCTTCTATTGTTGAACAAACCGTTTCCGAAAAGAAAATTGCAAAACAATAATAATTCTTGAAGATAACAGTTTGTTCCCATAGCTCTGCATTTCATGCCAAATTAAAAGGGCCAATTGCCTTAAAGGAAGGGAGGAGGCTCACTCCTTACGAAGTCCCTTCTTGGAACTGTATTTATGTAATGTACAGTACCTATCAACAATAGTAAAGACTGGTTGTTAGGACTATTACAAAAGAAAAGTTTAGTAATAAAAAAATAATTTATGGTGTTCATTGATAAAGTGTTAATTAAGCAGAATATACCTAATTGTTATTAGGTAAATATAATGAATGTGTATATTTCAAGGTAGGGACCATTTGTATGTGAAAAGTCATAGGAGATGAACTATTGTAATTAATTATTTGGCATAAATGTAATTTATTGTATGTACTGTAATGAAACGTTTAAAACAATTTTCACACAGCAGGACATTTTATCTGAAATATTTTAATATTTAGAAAATAACAGTTGATTTGTCAGCCTTTCCTGCGGGAAGGCGGGTTGACAAGATATTAAAAGTGACTCGGTGGCCTGACCGTCAGGAGGGAGAAACAAAAAAATCTTCGAGTACCTTCTTCATAGTTTGAATTGCCAAGTTCCCATTGGTGCATATTCATGCAAATTCAAACAAGGTGAAGAAGGGTAGGAATGTAATGAATGACCAGTAAATAGCGGTCCAACTGAGGTATTAAGAAAGGTTGGGTTGAGCAAAGCGAGCACTCTTGTTTAAAAAAAATCCGGTAAGACTCGGGCGAACCTTGTGACGCTGGAAGAGGGGTGGGGGATAATTGGGGGAGGAATTTATTTATAATATAGTCACAATACTATTTTTGTTTAGAATGCAAGCTGTATCCAAATTATAATATACTTAATCAAGTGTAATTTGTTAAATATACCATTCCTAATTCATGATATCAACGGTGCAAGGCATAATTTACGACATATTAACTATCAACGAACTCACAACGCAATAAAAGTATAATCATTTAATAACTACTCTATACTATACATATTTTAATGGCTCAGATAAGTTCTAAAAAAATGATCGTAGCATAGTCTACATAGTTCTTGAATATTTGTCAATAGCACATACTTTTTTTTTGTTTCAAAGGTATCTGCATGAATGCCACTATGCTATTAACAAATATTCAAGAACTGTTGTATTACCATGTGTAGAAAATTAATCCAAACGTATCTACTGATTTATTTTGACCAAATTTGAATCTCATTATAACAACAGTATGAATATCTTAAGCTCGCGTTCCCGTACTCGCCTCCGCCATAGAATTTTTAAAGAAAGTTTTATTTCAAAATTAATAATATTTTTCTGCCAAAATACGCTATTTATAAATTAGCTAATTATATCTTTCAAATATACACTCCGCTTTCCCTGAAAGGTAGCAGTCTCCCTTGACCGATTACATACACTGCTGCCCTATCTTATAAGCTACTCCATAGTGAAAACGTGCAAGGCAAACGTGCTACCTTTCAGAGTAAACAGTTTTAATAAGAACATATTAATTTTTTATAGAAATTAAAGTTTGATTTTTTCTAAATTCTATTGGCAGATATTATTTTATTTAATCATAGGCTATGGTAACTTTGCCAGCTTTAATCTCGATAAAGTCAAAGCTGCCTAAATAACGTGTGGCAAAATCGGGTGTGGTACGAGGGCTTATGAATTATTTAGAAGTGTGGTGTTAAAAACCCTTAGCTTATGTTAAGAATTTAAAAAATATTAATATACAGTACTTAAACATAAAAAATTGTGGGTACTGGTTATCTATAAATTGTGTTGTTCCTTGATTTTGTCAATCTTTATGGAGAGGGGGGAGGGTGAGCCCTATATATTCCCCGATTACTACTTTGTCTCAACATACCTGTTAGTAAAATATCGGCGGGCTACAAATCAGGCCGGGAACTTTTCTGAAGCTCACACTAATGACCTAAAACCAACCGACGCAATATTGTCTCTAGTCGACGACTAGAACAGAACGAGAGCCCCGGACACTATGATAGAAAGCTATTGTCAACACCCCACTTTTACCAGGCTTGTTTTTTTATAGAAGACATTTCTATTAGTCCCTTCCGTACCTTCTACTTTCCCTCAAATTATTGTGTCGGAAACGTTCCTTCCTTGTGGGTCATTTGTCTACGCATGTTTTGTTTAGTTTTTTGTTTGTTGAAAGCCCTCCCTCCCCTCTCCAGGGGAATCTATACGAAGTAGGACGAACAAGAAAGAGAAATATTCTGACGTAACAGAAAAAAGAAAAGAATGAAAGAAGTGTCTTTGACTGTCAAGAGATTCGTTTTTATCGCTTTGTATGTCCCTACACTTTCACTACTTCCCTCCTTATACCTCACGTCTTTTTACCCGTCCGGTTTACTCGCGTCTATACACTGATAGGGTAGGATGAGAAAGGTAGATTTAAGAGGAAATGTACTCTTGTTTGCGTGGAAGTTGAGTGGGGAAACAATTCAGTAGAAAATCATCTCCTAACACCCGATTGAGATTCGAGCTCCTCGTCACCAGCAAACTTAAAGAAGTGAGTCTCACTTCTTTGTCCACGAACCCACCAGTGAGGACTCCATGCAGTCTAAAGTGTAAATTTTAATATATAGTGAGTGGTCTAATGCATGACGTGAATATTTTCATGTTCACAATTTGTTATTATTTAAATTAAAGTGTCCTTGTTTGTAACATTTTCGCAGTCCATAAGAGCTGCAGCACTCCCAACAATTCTATCTACATTTTATTTTAATTCAGTACAGCACACTATAACACATCCCAGCAGATTATAGTTTGTTTCAACATATTTCAGAGTTGATAGTTTTTACGGGCAGTAATTGTGCTGTCGGAGAGCAAGGTTTTCCTTTCACGAGGCTATTGGCTAGGCGTTAGACTCTGCAACTTTCACTGAAGTCTGAACCCTTTGCCTAGTGGTGACGTTGTTTTAATTTAATTTTGTATTCTTATCTAATGAGTGTTGAAATGAATACTAGAACAAGAATGTGTTTAATCTATTAACAATTAATATTTTTCGATTAGGTTACATTGAAAAAATTGAAATTAAAAACAAAGGGCTTCTTTTTACTAATATATCTAAGGGAAACTAGTACTAATTTCATGTTCAAATAATTTTATTCAAATGTAAACTCAAAGTATTTGCTTCCCGTTCAAAAGTGGATGTGTATTTTAAAATACTGTGATCCTCTAAATTGATTTAACATATTTGTATCGTTTGCATTTAATGTATTATCTAATATTAATTCTAAGAAAATAATCGCTGGCTTTAACTTTTCAATTAGTATAATTTTGTGTTTATTGACTCCATATTGATACGTTTGTGATATTTTTAATTATCTGTCGACTTTTTACATAACTTTACAGATAAAAAAGCTTTATTTGGTTTATTTTTTACAAACAATGAAATTATGTTGTTATTAATGTATTTCCGTTACGGTAGGCTTACTATAGTCCACAAATTTAAAAAAATTAGTATTGTTTTAAGCTATAAACAAACAAAATGAGATGTTTTATTTCCGGCCAGATCCCTCTCTTAAAATTATTAATTTACGTTTTATATTACGTTGAATGACTTTTTTTTAAATCTAAAAAGTCCTAAAAATTATTAAGTTTTAGTAAATATTTAGTTATAAAATTAGTAAATATTTAGTTATAAAATTTCTAATACGAAAACATAATTATATATCCCTCCAAATGACCCCTCTTGCTTCCCCAAAAATCTCCTACCACCCACACCCCTGACCCCCTTCTTCCTGTTCACCCGAGCAGCACCCCCCAGTGCTCAAACTCAAGAGCCGCCACTGTATTCTCATCTACAGAAACTAGCTTATTGTAACCGTGAACGTTTTTCAACCTCGATATTAAGGTGAATCTTGAGGTTTTATGTGCCCCCAAACTCAAAAAGATTTCCTTGTACAGTAGCTTCCTTTTTCCTTACATCACTGCCTCTGGACAAAGAGGTGATGTTTGAATATTGAAGGAAAACCACCAAAATCACCAAAACCCTTGACCTATGTTTTATTCTAACGGAACTCATTAGGGAAAAGTATGAAACGCGCAAAATAAATTTCTTAAAGAGGAAGCCAAAAAACACAAACGTGAGAAAAGATAACGAATAAAGTATGTTAGGACACGCAGATAGAAATATGTAAAATAACAAAGGTCAAAGGGTAATAGAAAGCACATATTTTGGGTGTGAAGATGTAATAATATATCTCTTTAAGGAATATAGGCTTTTCCGAAAGATATATTTATAAAATAAGCGATAGTTTACTGAAGGATGATTTTTGAAAATTTGAAATTTTATAAAAGTAGCTTTAACTATTTTTTAAAACTGGTATCTGTGTAGTATTTGTATGATAAACATTATTAATTTTTTTTTTGAGAGAAAATTCATTTAGTGGTAGTTAACTGAAAACTGATCTTTGAACATTTGAAATTGTTTGGAAATAGTTCAACGTTTGGTTTATAATGAGTATATCACTTTATACTTGTTTTGGAAGAAAAAGTTATTTAATGCTAATTTACTGGAAGTGGATTTTTGAACATTGTTTTCAAAGTTGTAAATAAGCCAGATAAGAAAGTAAGAGGGTTAGTACGATTGAGTGGTACCATGCTTCTTTAATGCTTCATTACGCTTCCAGGCTATTCGATTAGTAGACTATGAACGGGAAAGTTACAAATGGAATAAAGTTTTCCTTCATTTGCGGATAGGGAGAAACCATTTCTAGGGAAATATCTCACTACAGCTAGCTGGGATTCGAGCTCGTAGCTTCTCGTCACCGATAAACCAGAACAGGGGAGAGTGACACCTTTGTCCACGTGCTCACAGGCGTGGGCTCCATTTAGTAGAATATGCACATTTTAAGAGATAGCTGCCAACCGTGCGAGTTCAACATTTTCAGGTTCATAATTTGCTTCTTTTTAAACAATAGTTTATTAGTGTTTTTCATCTTATTATCGTACTACAGTTTGGTTGAAAATATGAACTTATTCTCCTTGCCACATTGTGTGGGAAATGTTCTGGTAATGCAAGGAGATATAACCAAGCCAATAGATAGCCCGGAGAAATACAATTTGGTGGTTAGTCTATGGATTTAAACAATAACAGTTTTGTATCAATAGCTACAAGTAATCGTAGCTATACGAAAATTCGGCTTAATCAATTTTTTCAGCTTTTTTTTTTTCATTTATCACCTTCATTGAATCCTTTACATCCAGGGATTTTCTGCATTAGATTTTCAAGAAGATGACTGTCTATTCCCTCCTATTCTTTGTCATTAGACTCGTTTCCCGTGTTATCGAGAAATTTCCTCCAAGAACGAACAAGGGTTATAGGCTTTAGCTCATTCCAAGATTCAGAAATCCATCCCACAACACCCAACAAATAAATCTTCTTTAATATTTCGATCATATTATAATCCTCATATTATATCGCTAAAACTAAAGACGATAGGAAGTTGCATCGGTATCATTTCTTCAATGACGCTAAAACACCTTAGTCCATGGGTTGGCATAAAGCAGTAATATTAGGAGGAAGAAACATGGCTTTAGAATCTCTATCTTGAAGTTTTTAAGTGTTGTCGCGTTTCTAGCAAGAGAAATGCTTTCCGTAGCATATTTTTAGATTTTAAAAAACTTTTCAATATCAGGAACAAACTGCTGAAAAAACCACTCCTTAAAAAGGTATTCACTCATCCACGCGCTCCACCGGTTCTTGTACCAAACAGACAAATCAAAACTTCCTCTAATGCACTTTTTAATGTGTTTAGATGCACGTAGTTTCTTTGTCTTTCCCATAAGCGTAAGTTGTAACTTATGTTCGCCTGGACGCTATTGCATCGTAAGTATCATACTAAGCTTGGAATGTTACTTGACAGCACTGAACGAGGCTCGAGATAGAAGACCAAGAATGACAAGAGCTACAAAACAGAACCGACGACATTGACAATGAAGATGACACAGTGAGTGACACTGAGACTGACACCAGTGGTACTCAGTAGCGGATATTTCGGAACAAGTAGAGGGGTTGAAATTTAGGCGATAACGTAAGCAACCCCTTGGAGAGGAGAGGCAATAAATAGCCGGAATGTGACGGACAGGAGTTGGGACCTGGAAGACCAATTCGACTGATGGGTCCTGAGGGCGGTTGGGGATGCCCTAGTAATCTGAAGGACCGACTTTCCAGCCGAAAAAAAACCCCTTGAGACGTGACAACACCACCTAATAATCTGAAGGACCGACTTTCCAGCCGAAAAAAAACCCCTTGAGACGTGACAACACCCGGACACAGGAGAGAACCCTAAGCAGGCTGATCCCTTCTCTTTGCAACAAGAGAAAGGGATTGAGGCAGTTGGGCCTCCTGAGTAAAGATGGAAAAAGTTGGTTGTTTGGCAGCCCCTTGGTCACCATCGGGCTTAGAGTAGGCCTAAAGCTGCCGGTGATGAACATCTACTTAGTAATAAGATTTAGTTAATTAAGTATAGGGTAGGGGTCAACATAGAGCATTAGGGTAAGGTAATATTTAAGTGCTTAGCCTGTTTGTAATATAATAATAATAATAATACTTAAAATAAGAAAAAATACGTTATTAA
>CABFOV010008186.1:11615-24668 GCA_902141375.1 Timema poppense
GCTATGTTCGTTAGAAGTTTTTGTGAAAGTGGTGTGAATATTTTTTTAAAGTGGAATAAAACGATAAATAAAGTTTGTGTCCATCCTCAAATAAATATATAAATAATATTGACCTAAATTACTGTGGTTAACTATCACATTAATATATTACCATCTGTTTTCATTACAATCATCCAAAGTGATAGATGTCAGCTGTTGGCGTAGTGAAATATTAAGGATTACTTCTAGTAAGGTGACCTAGCGGTCTAGGGTTAAGGTGTCGGACTTCTATGCTGGCGGCCGGGGTTCAATCCTCGGTCCCGGCATAGATTTATCTGATTACCAAACCCTTCCTTCACCTATGACAAGACATCTTGTGAATGTGTGGAATGCCAGGCCTCCACCGTGGTTCGGATTCCACGTTAAACTGTAGGTCCTCCATTTCATCTCACAATCACCCTACCATTACACATTAGCGTAAGTTCGTATAACCCGAACGGATAGTAAGACGCGGTGCTAATAATAATAATATAGCAAAATAACTACAGCAGCAACAACAGCGAAGCCATCACTTGCATCATCCATTAAGGGTTTCTTTAGACTTACGCATTTTATTGATCAAATATTTTTTTTCAAACGAACCGTTTTACTTAACCAAACAAATAAACTTATTTTAGAACTTAACACTACAAGCTAGGTTTTGGTAGTTTTTACAGAGATACAGATTTGATATTTTAGATTTTATTGGCTCGTTTAGATGATAAATCGTCAATTATTTTAAAATGACATTGCTCTTATGGAACTTTCTTTAGACATGGGCCTATGCTGGCGGCCGAGGTTCAATCCTCGGTCCCGGCAAAGATTTATCTGATTACCAAACCCTTTCTTCACCTCTGACAAGACATCTTGTGAATGTGAGGAATGCCAGGTCTCCACCGTGGTTCGGATTCCACGTTAAACTGTAGGTCCTTCATTTCATCTCACAATCACCCTACCATTGCACATTAGCGTAAGTGCGTATAACCCGAACGGGTAGTAAGACGCGGTGCTAATAATAATAATAATAATAATAATAATAATAATTATTATTATTTAGACATGGAGTGTAGAGTTTTATCGCTAGATGCCTCTGATGACATCTACAACAAACTTAGATATATCAACTATTGCAAGTGGGTTGGGTAAAGAGTGGAAGCGATACCTTTTGTGAATAAAAGAAAAAGAACAGCTCATTCTTTTCTCAACAGCTGTTTGGTGATGTGGTGGGGGTGGCGGTAGCAGATATGGCAAAGCCGCCATTTAAAGAACCTTTATTAACCATTAAAATAGAAACTAAATTTTTAATATATGTATTTATATACCAAGGTACGTGATCTGGGGATGCCACAGTTTATAAATGTTGTCAATGTCGATCGATGGATGCTAAATATCATGGCCTTTTCTGAATATTAGCTAGCTTACAGACATTTATTTATATTCACTATAAGGTTCTTTGAAGAGTAGATAGCGTCTAGGATGAGTACCTGATGGTTACAGCGCACAATGCTGCACTTTTACTTTTTCATAGCTAAGTACAAAAATTGCGATCTTACTTTCAAAGAAATAACGACACAGCTCATTTGTTCTCAAGAGTTTTTTTTAAATATTCGAACCAGATAGAAAGGGTCGAAAGTTGACTTTTGTTGTTATTAGTTATTCTTTAGATTGTAACTCGAAACGAATAGGATACATAATTGTTCTGGTGTAGTTGTGTTAGTTAAATTATTAGTGGTTCAGGTGACATTCTCTTGAAATTACATCAAGATGGGAAGGCGGAAGAAAGGGGGCTCTAGGAATGAAAAATAAAAAACTAAGAATACAATAATTTAATTTAGATGGTGAGTGATCTTTTTGTAGCTTGCTCACAGAGAAGTGAAACTCAATCCATATACCTGAAGCAACAAATAGTTTTCCAACTATAGTCGCCTCTCACTAAGATTAATTATTTTCTCTATTATGCAAACAGTTCTTAGCAGATTCCTGGGAGTTACACACTTTATTCACCAAATGATCCTTAAAAAAAATGGTAAGCTAGTAATCAAAACATTTAATATTTTACTTTTAAAAAGGTTTTTATCACATCATTTAAAAAATAGCAAACTTAAAAATACTATAGTCTTTCTTATAGATATTGTATTAACTATTTTCGTTGTGTTAAAATAAACTCTCTATAATATATATTTTAAATTATTTTATACTTATAATATATATATATGTGTTTTATATATATTATAATATATATTATTATAATGACTCCAATCGATTCTTAACAGGAAAAATTCCCGTGATGAATGCTTGGACCAAAACGTGTCACCACAACTTGGGCTCTGGCCTTCGTGACACAATAGGTCTATCTACATCATTCAACCATTCCATATCCAAGTAACTTTTCTGATAATATCTCAAGTTTTACACTTCATAATTTATGTTTATAGTATTATTTAAAATTAATTTTAAAAACTATTCTAAATTAATATCACTAGCCAACCGTTTATTTCCCAGCCAGTGGTGTATATATGCTCACAATTACAATTATTTATATATCATTAATATTACTATAAACGATTATTTTTGCTGATTAATAGGCCTACTTGCGTCTATAGGTGAATATAAATAAATACTCTCTATAACATAGAGTATAATTACTTTATCTAGAAAATCACAAATATTATTAATTAGCGGTCTTCATTTTTTTTCTGGTCTTTTTATATGTTCGGGCTGTATTCATTTGACTATATTAATTATTAAGTAATGAGGAGGATAAAATTTGAAGGGGATGTATCCCCGTTCATGTGAAGTGAAAGTAAGGAACTATTTATGGAAAAAACACCCTCAGTGCATCCGGCTGAGATTCGAAACCTGTCTTCCTCTTCACGAGAAAAAATAATACTAGACGAGGCTTATCAGTGATATCTAGTCAACGTACCTACCGGCGCAGATGTATTCATTTTAATGCAAGTAAATATTATTAAAAACTGTATGTACACATTTAAAATAATTATGAAGTATAGCTGCCTTAAATTGTTCATTGTTTTAACTTGTTCAAAAAAGGTTAAAAAATATCTATGAATTAAAATAAAACTTGACACAAATTTATGGTTGACTGAATATTTCTCTATTTAAGGATAAAAACGAATATATGGTCTTTTTATATGTTCGGGCTGTATTCATTTGACTATATTAATTATTTAGTAATGAGGAGGATAAAATTTGAAGGGGATATATCCCCGTTCATGTGAAGTGAAAGTAAGGAACTATTTATGGAAAAAACACCCTCAGTGCATTCGGCTGGGATTCGAAACCTGTCTTCCTCTTCACGAGAAAAAATAATACTAGACGAGGCTTATCAGTGATATCTAGTTCACGTACCTTCCGGTGCAGATGTATTCATTTTAATGCAAGTAAATATTATTAAAAACTGTATGTATGCATTTAAAATAATTATGAAGTATAGCTGCCTTAAATTGTTCATTGTTTTAACTTGTTCAAAAAGAGGTTAACAAATATCTATGAATTAAAATAAAACTTGACACAAATTTATGGTTGACTGAATATTTCTCTATTTAAGGATCAAAACGAATATGCGCCTGTCTATGTAAACAACTTAATAAAAAACCTTAACCTTTGAAAACTTAATCAACTCTTTCAAATACACAAATGAGAGTTCATACTCTTTCTGTAATTCAACCAAATCCATTTGGACTCGATGTATGGACTGGTTATGTGACTTATCTATACATACTCTAAATATGTATTTACAGTCGATTGTGTCTGTCTGTCTGAATGAATGTTTGTAGCCAGTAAGCTAAAATGTACTCTACGTATTGAGACGGGACTTTTTATTTTATACTCATTATTCAGAGAACAGTGTCAAGCTATATACCATCACAATATATTATTAACGAGCAAAGCAGTATCAAAAATACTGTATGTTGGTTTGTTTAATTTGAGTCATTATGAAACTATTCAAATAGATTAACATTAAATTAAATCTTATTTTCAAGACTCACTAGCAAATAATGCTTTAGAATATAGACATACAGTGAAGTATCGTATGTTTTGGAATATAAACTAATATAAACTGGTTCACCGACAGAGGTAGAAAACTAAAATTTGGATGAAATAAACATAATAAATGTAATGGCATTATCATACAATCTTTCTCATCTAGTCCATTGTTGAAAATTCAATCAGTAAAATATCTTTAAGCGACTTTCTACTCCAAAAACCAGTATCGAGTGTTATTTTTCATGTAAAATACTTCCAAGAGACTCATTTGGAACCATAATCGTTAGAGCCATTTTAAAAATATTTAAAGTTTTAAAATAATTAGTCATAAGAAAACTACCTTTAAAAACCCTCCCAAGATATCGGTTTGGAACCAAATCATTAGAGACATTTTTAAAATATCAGTAATCAGTTGTTAATCCTTAAACGACTTTTTATTCCAAAAACAACTATACATTGTTATTTGTAATGTAAAACATTCGCAAGATACCCTTTTGGAACAAAATCTTTAAAACAATTTTTTTAATGTCATATTTTTAGAAAATCAGTCATCAGTAAACTACGCTTGGACGACATTTTATTCAAAAAACAAGTATACAGTGGTACTTGTCATGTAAAACACTCCCAAGATACCCATTTGGAACCAAATCGATATTTCCATTTTAAAAATATTGTACCAGCCTTGGGGCCGCATGATCTAACGCGCTGTCTCGTGTTTTACTAAACTGCCTAGGACTGGGAGATCGGGATTCAATTCCGGTCGGGTGCTCTGAGAGAGGTTTTTCCTAAAAATTGTTTCCCACTCTCTCCACGCAAACGCGGGTGCACTTCCTTACTAATGAATCATACTATTTAATTTGTGTGATTTTCAGAAGTATTTTCTAATCTAATGGATAGGTTGATGACCAAAATAAAACTATTATAGAGTTTTAAGATAAATTTAAATATATTATTGTTTATTAGGCTTATGTTTTTTCTCATCGCGTATACTATTAGTAGTGGTTAGGGTTGTATGCATGCATGCATGCATGCATTCATTAATTATGCTAATAGAATAGTTAAAGGAGAGTAGACTTTAAGAGGAAATGCACCATTATTTAAAAGGAGGAAGAGTGGGCAACCATTATGGAAACACCCAACCGGGATTCGAACGCCAATATTCCCATCACTGGCAATCCAGTCTAACATGAGAGTGACAGTAAACAATGCAACCACCGATAATTTTACATATTCTCATATTCACATTTTATTGTTTTAAATTGTATAACATTTACATCAAGTTTTTGTCACTGCGTCTCCCTACCCGTTATGTTTGTACGAATTTGAACTATAAATAAATTTTATGTGTTAGGTATTAGGAAGCTATATTTGTGAGAAAGTGCACCTTCATTTGTATGGAGGGTGAGTGGAAAACCACTTGTAAAAAACAACACCCTCAGCACGCCCGACCGGGATTCAAACTCCGATCTACCTCTTCCCGGCAATCCAACCTATTGTGAAAGTGACACCTTAGACCATTCGAGCACTGAAGCTTATTTCATGGTTGTTGTGTTCTTACCCATACTGGTGGGCACGTGGATTAAATATCATGTTCATGTAGTCTTGTTTACTGATGACGGGAAGGTCAAGGTTTAAATAATGGTTGAATACATATTCACATTTTATTGTTTTAAATTGTATAACATTTACATCAAGTTTTTGTCATTGCGTCTCCCTACTCGTTATGTTTATACGAAACTGAACTATAAATAAATCGTATGTGTTAGGTATTAGGAAGCTATACTTGAGAGAAAGTGCACCTTCATTTGCATGTAGGGTGAGTGGAAAGCCACTTGTAAAAACCAACACCCTCAGCACGCCCGACCGGGATTCAAACTCCGATCTACCTCTTCCCGGCAATCCAACTTATTGTGAAAGTGACACCTTAGACCATTCGGTCACTGAAGCTGATTTCATGGTTGTTGTGTTCTTACCCATACTGGTGGGCACGTGGATTAAATATCATGTGCATGTAGTCTTGTTTACTGATGACGGGAAGGTCAAGGTTTAAATAATGGTTGAATATACTGAGAGTGGTTCTTTATAAACAGTTTCCACTCTCCTTCCAGGCAATTACGAATACTTTTCCACTGAACTCTAATTTATTCATTCCCGCCACATTAGCGTAGTTAAAATGCAAGCCGTTTGGGCTATACAACAGCAACGTACATTTTGGCAAGTATATATTTGTGTGCCCTTTTATTATATTTTAGTCCAGATTCAACTGGCTACTGCATAGTTATTGGTCACTTGGTTCGGTAATCGACCACAATAACACATTTTCACTTCTGACAAGTGTATTGTATTGTCACACAATAAACTAAAGAGAAAAAAAGTTCGAGGCTGGGGAATTTTGAATGGCTACCATAGAGAAATGTATACTATCCTTTCTCTATGTGGCTACGGACTACTCACCCATCTACCCCCTTTCTACAAAACTGTATTTGTGAAAGAGCTTTAAAATCTGTATCTGTCAACAAGGTTTCACTGAGATAGCGGAGTAAAAATAAAATCTAGCTGTAAAGAGTGACATATATTCTCCCTCCTTGAAGGGTTGACCTCCATTAACCTGTAGTACCACTTTTGAATTTGGAACATTTTTTGATGCCAAAGTTTTGTACTAGTTTTGTACCATTTCGTACCACAAAGAAAAAGTTTTGTACTAGTTTTGTACCATTTCGTACCACAAAGAAAAAGTTTTGAACCAGTACCCATTTTGAGTAATTAGCACATCAAAATGGTGACTCCAGGTTAATGCTGTAGTACGACTTTTTAATTATATTTTTTTTATGAAAAAGTGTTGTACTAGTTTTGTATAGTTTTGTATCACAAAGAATAAGTTGTATGTCCGTACTAGTTTTGGAATAGTTAACACATCAAAGTGGTTATTCCACATTAGTATTTTTTTAAGTCCTTATCTTGATGATCAGTACCCAGATTTTGATGTAATTTCATAATATTTTGATACATATGGATAGTTATTTTAATACGATGTCTTAGATACGTTATGCTGACCAGAAATTTTAAGAAAAACCAGGACAAAAATATTTCATAAATGCGACTAATTTTTAATATTACCTAAAAAAAGCAATATCCATGCGCTACTACTGGTTTTAACATATTGCTCCAAAACATTCATCATTCATTTGATTATAATTGTTTTATGTCCGTCCTGACTTAGTTAATATTCGTGTCAAAGAGATAATTAGAAATAAGTAATATATGTAATGTTTTATTATAAAAACTGCAAAAACACTAGTCTTTTCTTGCATTCTATACACTCCCACCTTAACCCACTGCCATTTCCCCAGCCACGGTCATAGTGACCTTAATGTCAATTCTAACTTATTTACATCTAGTTTTTAAACGGACTAAAAGATTCCTGCTATGACAGTCGACCTATACAAGTGCATTAAACAAAAAGAAAAAAAAAAGCCTTTTGACATTCAATATGACTAAGCTAAGCATTAGAAAGTTTTTGAACGTTGGTGGCTGCCATTTGATTTGATTATTTTTCTTGAATTGAATACCCACTATTGATGTGTTTGAAAATGAATAATATGAAAGAATTAAGAAGACTTTATCACAATATATCTCCTCGGTAAGCATGCCAAGGTCATATAATCTGGTTTGCCTGGTAACGGGGAGGTCAGGGTTTGAATCCCAGTCGGGTGTACTGAGGATGATTTTTCAAAAAAAAAAATCCCCACTCTCCCTCCAATTGAATAAGGGTAAGTTCAATATAAAGTCTACCCTTCTCATCTTCACTATATTAATGTAATTATTAAATGCGTATAAAGCACTGTCAACAAACTCCTTATCTGTAAGGTCCGTAGTCCGTAAGAAAAGATTGACCCAACAGTATCCGATTGCTCTGGCCACAGAATCCCACTAAGTCAAGTCCGTACTCCTTAGTCCGTAAGAAGAGATCAACACAACAGGAAGTGATTGTTCTGCACACATAGTCCCGATACGTTAAGTCAGTACTCCGTAGAAATTGTACCAACTTTAACTTTCTTAAGGACTGTCGTTACGGAGTGCTACGGAGAACCAATCACAGGCAGACAAATAAGTTACCATTGATATATGAATCTAAATGAAAGCATCAATGATAGTAAAGGTAGCGGTTGCCTTTTTCTAAACGTGGTCTCAATTATATAGCTTTAATAACAATACCCTGACGATGTAAATGAATTAAGGCTATAATTATTTTAACTTAAAAAAAACATGTAATAAATAAAATTATTAAAATGTTGATTGTGTATTGTATCATATTTGCTGAAATAGTTTTATTTATCATCGTTTAATTGGACAGAGTATTATACTTTTCCATTAGATGTCATGATATCACGTTAAAGGATAAGGAACGTGTACACAAAATCAAACCATATAGATTGAAGGATCATAAGGATACAAATATAAAGTATGTAGACGAAGTCCAACCCGGATGGGTAGTAAGAAGTGAAGAAAAATAATCTAAGCAGATGAGAAAAAACTATTCGATTCTTCGAAGTTGAAATAAGAAGAAAATGTGAAACAATTTAACTAGCAATAACGACACTAAACTGGGAATATGGAACGGAAAACAGTCGGGAAATGCATGCTATTACCCAGTTGGTGAGTAGTTGACATCTCGACTGCTTTCAAGGATATTAAAACTTAGAATATACAAAACAATAGTTTTACCGGTTGTTCTCTATCGGTGTGAAACATGGTCTCTTGACTTAAATGAAGAAAACAAATTTAGGGTGTTCGAAAAAAAGTTGATTAGGAAGGTATTTGGTCCAAAAAGGAATGAGGCCACTTTGGAGTAGAGAGGTTACCTGATGAGGAATTACATACTCGGTACTAATCACAATACATTGTTAGGTTAGTCAAGTCTCGTAGATTACGGTGGACGGAACATGCAGCGTGAATGGGAAAATCTAAAACCTTTTTCAGGGTAATGACTGGAAAACCCATTGGGAAGACCTAGTCGCGGATAGGAGGGTACCATTACAATGGACCCGAAAGAGATAGGATGTAATGAGATGTACTGGAAACAACTCGCACACGATAGGGATAGGTGGGGTATTTTTGTAAGTGCAGCAGTGAAATTTCGAGTTCCTGATGCCATAGATTAAGTAAGTACTACTTGACTAAATATATGCCCGGGCCGGGTCATATTCTAAACAATAATTTGATTTATTATTATATTTATTACTATTACTAAAACTCACTCGTAACGTTAATCAGTGGTTCAGTATTCTCTTTGCCATTGAAATATAGTTTCTAGGGGCATCTACTGTACACATATTTTAAGTGGGAATTTATGGTCGCGAGAAAAGACCAGTTTTTTTGCAGTTTTTATAAATAAACAGTTTTAGGCTAAAAAAAGTGAAGAAAGATCTCCATTAATTTTCATCACATGGTGAAATCAACAGTATTTGTTGGATATCTGTCCTAAAATTGAATGGCAACATTTTCTATTCCTTTAAAAAGTTTCTCATTAAATGCCGTTATGCTCATGACAGATATTCAAGAAATATTGAGGTCACCATGTGAAGAAAATTAAATTATATTTCTGCTGGAGCAATATTTGATTTATTATGGTCAGCAAAATGTTTCGCTATAAGAATTGCAAAAACACGTAACTTTTCTCACGTTCCTTTCACTCCCACCGGAATATCCTTTAGACCCTTTTCAGACACTATAAATATAATATTTCATCCCAATATTAGTCAACAATCCATCAATACCCCTCCCCCCAATATAGTATGAACGTCATCAGATATTAAAGGCTTAACTAATCTCTCTTATCATCGTTACAGTCAATTTTACTGGATCGATGAAAACTTATCACTGAGATAAAAGTCGGGAAATCGCTCATTTCGTCTTGAGTTTGGTCTCAGAGCCGTCCACGCCTTGACGCCCTAAAATATAGCAGGTTTGTAGTCAAAATATTTCTATAGTGACCAATTTGACTAGAGTAGGGATGTTTCATTAGTACAATACTACAACAAAGTTAGACTATGATATACGTGGGATATGAAAGTAAATGCATAGATTTATAGAAATCATTATTTTAATAAAAATGAAGCACTTTTTTAGTCTCTTAATTATACAAGGTATAGAAAAAGTATCGTGATATTGAATTAATAGATAATCATATTTTAACAAATATATGTTTTTTATTGATCCCTTCTCCTCCAATTTTAATAAAGAGAATTAATTATATATATATATATATAACTAGAGTAGGGATGTTTCATTAGTACAATACTACAACAAAGTTAGACTATGATATACGTGGGATACGAAAGTAAATGCATAGATTTATATAAATTATTATTTTAATAAAAATGAAGCACTTTTTTAGTCTCTTAATTATACAAGGTATAGAAAAAGTATTGTGATATTGAATTAATAGATAATCATATTTTAACAAATATATGTTTTTTATTGATCCCTTCACCTCCAATTTTAATAAAGAGAATTAATTATATATATATTTGCAATCACTTTTATAAATTCAAACTGTTAGACCAACATTTTTAAAGAATATTAATATTTTATATCGTTGTATGATGAATATAAACACAAAAATATAAGTTTATATAAACTTAAAGCTATGTAACAAGCGTATAACCCGAACGGTTAGTAAGACGCGGTACTAAACATAACTAGTTAGATAATTTCATGATATCCTGATACTACTATTTAGTAAATTAAATTTGGTATGTAAACAGACGGTTGCTGAACGTAAGCGTTTATTGAGTTCAAACCACGTCAATCGGCTTGAATGTATCAACGTTTCGGCCATCATTTCAGTAGGCTACTTACTACTCATCCATGTTGAACAGGATTGCTACAACAATGTCTGAACGTCCGAATCTATACACCGATTGGCGTGGCTCAAGGCCTACGAAAAGCTTTGGTCAATGCTTTACATTCATGACAATGTTGGTATTTTATAACAATTAAAATATCATTAAAAATAGTTTCATATTCATCCGCCTTGTAATTAAGTTTCTTCAGTTAAACGAGTAAATTAAATTCACGCCACATATCAACATGACAAAAAGATCTGAAGAAGTTAATTAATATGGAATGATTAATATGGAATAGATGGTTTAACTGTCAGTTAAGACCAAACTTGCCGTGAACTCATTATGACGATTTAATTTTGCATGGGATGTTTAAATATATTCTAATTTTAATACTACTCGAATCAAAATGACTAACTTATGCAAACAAAGAATATGATTCACACTTTTACAAATCTTCTTCTCTTTATAAATACATTTGTCAGAGAAATATGTTGGAAGAATTAACATTAGATAATGAGGTATGCATTTAAAGCTAATTATAAATAATTGTTTCATAAATTTAAGGGTGTTCATGTGCGTTTTTATTTTGTTGTAATATATTTTTTTATATCACTAAAATTTTTATTTCTAAAGGAAACGTTGTTGAGAACCTTCTTCAAAATTCTCATTGTTAGATTAACAATTAAATGTGTTTATTGAGGTTTCATTAAAAAATCATTAAAACTTTAATAAATAAAATACGTTGTATATTTTATATAGCAATGCAAATATTAGATACATTCCCAACAATTGTTATTTTCGAACAAATTTTGTTTAATGCAGAATGCGTAAATGGTTTTTCAACAAAAATACTAAACGTTACAAATAATAGAAGGCTTTCTTGTAAACTCTTAAATCACAAATAAGTGTATCTGTTCAGTTTATGGATTAAATTACTAATATTCAAATATTTAAGTGGACCTTGACTAGCTTAGTAATGACAATTTTCAAGAACGATATTAATTTTCAAACATTTTATTTCTATGACATTTATTTAATTTAATTATTGGCAAATAAAGTTTATTTAGAAAAAAATTACGTGCTCATCATTTTTATTGTAGCCTACTTAATACGCATTGTACATTTCTTTGATGGAAGCGGTTTATTTCTCTACGATTAAGTTTTCTTAAATTTGAATAGTAAAAAAAATCCTAACAATTAAATTGGTCGTGGACGAAGATTACTTACACAATTCTTAAGGACTATGAAAATCTTGAAACATCTTACAATCTTGGCATTTGAACAAACGTATGAATGAATAAGCAATGTAATCAATAAGTCCTACATAATCTTTGGATATATATTTGAGTGTGAATGTACTATTTTTAAAAGATTGATAAGTAGCATACAACTTGTAAATAAGATCAGTTCATTTTTAAATATGAACATTTATAAAATATACCTTTATATTAATTGACAAGTCGTTTGTTAATGTGTGCCATGTACTGCATACACAAATTTCTTTGTCGAATATATTTTTGAATAACCATGGTAAGTTACGGTTAAGAACAATTTTTCGTACATTTAGACGCTCACGTAATTAATTATGTGTGATTAAAATCTAACTTTATTTTTGTTGTATTTATATTAAAATTGGTTTGTTTGATTTTAATATAGAATTATTCCTATCGTAAAGCAGAGGAAATAAAATGCTACATTTGATTGCAATGTTGAACAAAATTCTACTTGGTAGTATAAACTCTCAATACCAAACATATTTAACCTTTGTTTAAGATATTATGTTTAATTCATGGGTTTCCTAATAATGGCTTAGTTTAAGCAGTTGTTAGGATTGTACACTCTAATTAGTGTGGAGAGAGGATGAGGAAAAACTCAAGTGATAAATAACTTGTTTAAAACCATGTAGCAGGGCCTCCGGACAAGATTTGAACTCCAACCTCCCCGTCAATGGAGACCAAGCGTAGAATCTCTTAACTCTTTTAATACGAGTGGGATGACCATGTCTGAACGTTTTATGCGTCTCCGAACTAAAATATGAATTTTGAATTTTACAATTTTTGTCAATTCTTCTGTCTGTATGTGACCTGTGATTACACCAGAACTATTTTGATGAATTTGGTTTCAACTTGATACTCAGATATTATATTATAATTTATTATTATTATTATTATTATTATTA
>CABFOV010008187.1:0-11456 GCA_902141375.1 Timema poppense
GGACTCAAAATCTAGGTCAAATAAATTGAGGATAGTTATTTTCTAAAAAGTTATCCACGAAAATTCGGGTATATTTTCTTTTAACTATACCTTTCTAATCACTACTCTATTAGTATAACTAAAACGCTAATAATCCAGACGCGTAATAAGACTTCATGCAACTTTTGGTCTATAAAAACAAATCATTCTCTATACTTTTTTATTACAGCGATTTAATTATGACCTCAAAATTGAAGTAAGCGGGAAAGTGAAAGATTATGCCTTTCTTTCAACCAGAGATACGGTTTTATTCTTGGTTTTTCCATTCTTATCTAGTTAGTAAAATAGTGTGGAAAAATAGTTTAGATTAAGGTATGAATACATACATTATTATTTTTCAGTAAGTAAGGTTACATTGCTAGGATAATCAAGTCGCGTGGATTACGGTGGGCGAGGGAGGACATGAAGCTCTGACGGGTAATTATAGAACCGTGTTCGGGGTAGTGACTGGGAAACCCAATGGGAAAAGACCATTGAGAAGAAGACCTAGACGCGGATGGGAGGATAACATGAGAATGAACCTTAAAGAGAGATTTTGTAATAAGGGAGACTGGATAGAGCTAGCTCAAGATAGGGTTAGGCAGTGGCGGCTCGTGCCTAAAATTAGTGGGGGTGCTGCTCCAGCAATTTTTTTAGCCTTTGTTTTAAAATTGTGTAAAAGGGAAAAAACATGTATAATCATAAATTATTCAGGGACTTGATAACATCTTAACAAAAAACACACTTTTTTTCCTACTTTTAACTTAAATTGTTACAGTTCAAGCTTGATCTATTTATTTAAAAATGAAATCCATTCTTCATGTTTTAATTAGCGCAAAAATTTCAATAATTCTCTCCTTGATCTCTGGATGACAATTGAGAAATTTTTTCTCTATTGAAAGTACTGCAAACGCATTTAGTCTTTCTGTTAAACAAAATAACCGAAAAAAAAATTAATCAAATAGAATAGCTGGAAGCAGAATAATAATCTAATTCCACACTCTTCTACACTATATCACATTCAAGAATATGGTACACGGTTTATAAGCAAAAAACACGCCGAGTAAAAAAAAACATCTTCCTTCCACCATCACGCCCGAGCCGGCACTGCTAGAGCAACAGTGCTCTCTCTACCTGGCAGTCCCACCTTCCTCCCCACCGCCTCCTATGTGCGCATGCGCACATTACTCAAACACCACGTCGCTGGCACTGTGAAGCACACAGTTCCATACAAAGATTTTTGTATTTTTTTCATAAACTGGAGGATGGCTACTGAAGTACTGACACTAAGCTTAAGGAATACATATTGTACTACAAAAATAAATAAAGAAAAAAGGACTCGTTATATTAAATGTTATCGATAATATCAAATGCAAATAGGGGGTGCTGCAGTTCCACAGTGCCTATACACGAGCTGCCACTGGGATTAGGTGGCGTACTTTTTTAAGTGCTGCAATAAACTTTCGAGCTCATAATGTCGTAAAATATGTAAGTAAGTTTAATACTTAGTGTAATATAAATAATTACAATCAATGACAGCCAAACCTAGAGTAGCACAAACACAAAGGAAAGTTAATTTTAAGATATCCGATGACATGTAGATTGGAGCTAGAATCCCGTTTGAATGTTGTCAATATTTTTAATGGTTTTCTATTTTCCCTACACGCAAACACGTACACTTGCTCTAAATTCAACTTTACTCATCCTTAACTTCTTAGAAAAAAGCGTTAGGTCTATATGACCTTCTTTTGAGACTTTGCAAGCCAGATGCAACATATAACAACTTTAACGGAATTCAATTTATCTTGGGTCTGTAAAGATAACATTATTTTCAGAGAATCATTTTGAAATGTACTTTTCATTAGTTGATTTACTTTGTTTACGTTTAAAGGCAAGTTAATGGAAATATTATAAAGTTTAACAAAGTAAACTCTGAAGTGAGGTCGCTATATCATTGAAATATCTTACTTTCCCAGCGGTGGTTTTATCTCTATTAAATATACCATATAATTTCATTCAACGTAGGGGGATATATATTTATACCCGTAAATCCGCCGCTACCTAGCGGGGCTCCCATCTCCCCTCCTCTCCCCCACTCAAACGTTGTATTGCTATTTTGTTTTTTAAAAAAGTTGCAGGTACGCCACTGTGTTTGTAAGACCCCCTCGGGCTATTTTATAATGACACTGTTGTTCTACTGTCTCGTCCTGGGCTCACCTGACTCGCTGAGTGGGATTTCCTAAAAAAAAAAAAAAGTGGGGGTCAAAAGGGGTAGGCTTTGTATTCCTCTTTAACAACGTGCCCTTATTTTGAGTGAATTTTCTTTCGGTTTAATTTGTGACAGATATTATTTGATGATACCATGCACTTTTTTTATTTACGAGTTTCGCGTCTAACCATCCGTCTTGAATTTTCGCGTATTAACACAAAATGAGCTAGGAAGAGTGGAAGAAGAGTGTAAAACTATTTATGAGAAAAAATATCTTTGTATACCCGACCGAGATTCAAAGCTTGACCTCTTCGCCATTGGAAAACCAGACCAAATGATAGTCACCTTTGAGATCTTTTGACGACACACCGCCCCCCCCTCCCCCCCGGCCATTTTCTCGCTGGTGTGGATTTAGAGTTTTAGGAAACTAACGTCAAAACATTCGTTGGTGCAGGTGTAAACAACATATTCTTTAATAACGATTGTCCGACACCTTAGCTTAGTCATTAGCGTGTATATTCAATAAACTAAAGTCCCGAGTTCGATTCCTGGCATGACCGAGACATTTTTCATTGGTGAAATGTGGGTTACCCCTTTATTAGTTATGAATTAACGGCCGGGGGCTGAATGCTGTGTATGTTCTATATTAAAGTTAGTTTATAAGTCGTATGCTGATTTAATCAATCGGTTCCAAAAGTCCACGTTAAATACCTTAAATAGATTAAATTTAATAACAATATTATTTGGGTTTCAGAGGGGAGGGGAGGGGGGGGGGCTACAATCCGTTCACCCTAAAAGCAGCAGTCCTGCCTTGATGTTTTACACTATGGCCCCATCTTATAAGCTACACCATAGTAGAACCATGCAAGGTAAACCTGCTACCTTTCAGGGTAAAAAAATAATCGTACGTTCTACGTGCTATTTGGGCTTTTTTTTTTCTCTAAACACATAAAACCTATATGAGTAAAGAAACGGTCGTGTGTGAGAGATCCATACGTTTTGTAAAGCAAATCCAAGCAATGAATGTTTATTAAAAAATTGTTACTGTAGGAATAAAAAAGTTTTATAATTTGTATGCAATTTATAATAAGTGCTTCGCAAGAGATAAAATTGATGACTTTACTATGATAATAATGAGCTAACAATGTGTTTTTTTACAAGTTATCTAAATCTCTATTTTAATAATATATAGGTTTATTGAAAACATAAGATTTGGATGTAAAAAAACTTTGTTCGAAATGAATACTTTTTTACAAGAAAGTATTTTTGCGCGCCACAGTTTAGCCAACCCTGTCCTAGATACTTGAAATTTAGTAAAAAATAGACTTTCAAATTCAAGTATTAAATATCACATGAACTGCTGGCTTATATGCATACTTATTTTTCTAATACAATTTTATTATATATATATATATATATATAAATATATACAATTTTATTATATATATATATATATATATATATAAATATATATATAATCTACTGTTTATTACTATGTTTCTCTTGTTCCGTGGGGTTTATTTAGTCTTTTAATGTATTACTATTGATTTCCTAATGAACATCCTGTCTTTCCGTCGCGCGTGCGCAGTTCCACCCTTGTACGTAGAGCAATCAGTTCGTTTAATCACCACTAGATAGCAGCGCTCGACTAGAGTTTTAACTCTGACCAACAGATGTAGATGCTGTCTTCCTTTACCAAATATTCTCACCGGAATGTTTTACATTAACTTAAAAATATTATTTAGTTCCACAGTTGAACTATTTCCAGAAGCTACGTATACAAAATAACACAAACGTGAATTTTAATTAGATTTTTTTTTCAAGCACAGCGTCTTACTACCCGTTCAAGTTATATATTTACGAGTACGTACTAATGAGTTAGGGATTATTAAGACTTAGTTTGAGGAAGTGCACCCATATTTACGTGGAGGGAAAGTGGAAAACCATTTAGGGGAAAACCACCCTTGGTGCACCCGACATGGATCATCGAGCCCCGATTTCTCCCCTCTACGCAAATGTGGGCTCATTTATTCTAAATTCAGCCTTCCCAATCCCTAACCCATTAACGTAATTATTACTTAAGCGTATAATCCGAACGGGTAGTAAGATGCGGTGTTAAATAAAAAATAGTTAATTATTTTATTTGGCTTTTCATAGCATACCACAGGTGGTACATGGGGCACAGTTTGGGAACTACTGGTCTAAAGCATCCACTCACACAATATACAGGTTTGTCGGTGGGGTTCGATCCCGGCTGTGTGTGCACAGTAAAGCTCTCCTAATTGGTTTATTAATCTCACTCCACTCGAATGAGATTAAATTTAATCTAAAACCTTCTTCATACAAATATAGTTCATTGGTGTAAATACGCAATTATGTGGCAAGCAGATCTCATTGAAAAGTCCAAACTGATTTCAAAAAATTAATAGCCACTAAAAATAAAAATTGGAAACCAGGAGTTGGAAATAATTGAGCAATTCAAGTACCTGGGAATCCTGCTGACAATTAATGCCTACTGAACTTTAGAAGTTAGGTCGAGGATCACCATGACCAAGGAAGCTTTCAACAAGAGGTAACTGATGACCAGAAAGTTGAGTTTGGAACTGAGGGAGAACTGACGGAATTCTACATTTGTTGCACTGCGCTGTACGGAGCAGAAAATTGAACTCTTAGGAAGATGAAAAAATAAATACTTTGGGGATCTTTGAAGTGTGTTACTGGAGAAGAATTGAGAAGCTCAGGTGGACAGACAGGGAGGCTGACAAACGAAAAAATTCTGAGAAGAATGGGTGAGAAAAGAACTATTTTGGATTTGATTCTTCGGTATAAAACTAACTGGAACGGGTACATCCTTAAGAGGAACTGTCTTCTGCACGTTGTCATAGAAGAAAGGGTAGAGGGAAAGAGGAGCTTAGAAAAGAGGATTCAAACATTAGTTGACTTGAAGGAAATAAGAAAATTCCGGGTGCTGAAGGAGGAGTCAGAGGACAGGGCGCATTCTCCAACGAGGAAGAGCGCACTGACTAAAGGAATGGATCTGTCGTAAGAGAGAACACCTAATAATAATAATGCAACTCTTCCATGCAGGTGATAAGATAGGGGGGGGGGGGACTAGTCCCTAGACTTCTTTTACGGGCTACACTTTCTAAACCAAATTAGTATTTCAGCACCTGACTAATCTGATATATTAGCTCTTGAGCAGAAAACACATTCAACCATCTTGTTTTTAACACAAAACTGTTCTAGATGTAACCCCCATTTCACACGTGATAAACCTTTCGACCTTGATGAAAATAAACCCCGGTACCCTGAGTTTTGAAAGTAATTCGTAACCGACTGAGCCAATTGTGTCACTGTTTCTAACTTTGGACCAAGTATTTGATGTCTTTAAACATTGCTTTAGTCCTCTATAATTATTATTATTAGCACCGCGTCTTACTACCCGTTCGGGTTATACGCACTTACGCTAATGTGTAATGGTAGGGTGATAGTAGGGTGATTGTGAGATGAAATGAAGGACCTACAGTTTAACGTGGAATCCGAACCACGGTGGAGGCCTGGCATTCCTCCTCTATAATTAAATAGGATTCGAATTCCTTGATTTTTATCCCCGCCTCTTACTACCTGTTCAAGTTTTACGCATATGGTAGTTTCTCTAACGGGGTTAAGGACGATGAGGGAAGCATTTTAGAGGTAATATAGCCGCATTCGTGTGGAAGGAGAGTGGGAAATAATTTTATGATAAACCGCCCTCAGTAGATCTAACCGGGGCCTAATCCCCGATATCCCCATCATTAGCAGGCTAATATAACACGAGAGTTACGCCTTTTAGACCATTCGGACACTGAAGTGGGTGATTCGAATACTGTTAGAGTTAGAAGGCGAGGGGATAATTCTTCAAGTGGGGGACGAGAGAGGTGGAATTCAGCCTGTGTGTAGTAACAGCTCAAATTGTGATAAACTCTAGTAAAGGTAACATCAATTTACAAGTTGATCTCTGAAACCGCAGTCCAACTATATGAAAGAAATAATCGTCATTTTTTTACTACCATGACCCACGTCTTACTACCCTTCCGGGCTATCTGTCCAAATTACTTTAATGGGGTAAGTAGGATAAGTATGAAAAATATATAATATAAAGTAGATGTATCCACACTTGCGTGGAGGCTTTGTCTAAGCTCCATAAGACATCTCCATACATCAGGCCAGAATTGTAATCCCATGCTCCCTTTCAGCCTCAAACCATACAAGAAGAGATTGACTGATTCCTTTGTACAAGTGCGTACCCAGGAGGGATTCATCACCTCCTAAAGGTGACCTGGTGGTCTAGGCGTAAGGTGTTGGACTTCTGTGATGGGGTCCGGGGTTCAATCCTCGGTCCCGGCACAAATTAATCTGGTTGCCAAGCCCTTCCTTCACCTCTGACAAGTCGTGTGGAATGCCAGGCCTCCAGCGTGGTTCGGATCCCACGTTAAACTGTAGGTCCTCCATTTCATCTCACAATCACCCTACCACTACACATTAGCGTAAGTGCGTATAACTCGAACGGGTAGTAAGACGCGGTGAAAATAGTAATAATAAATAATAATCACGTCCTAAAAATAAAATTGGTTTTATTCAACTGCTGAAGAGTGATTATTAAAACATTCTTGCGTATTAATTTCCTCCAGTAAGGCATAATTTAGTCCTTCCCTGCCTTTTGAATCCTCATTCTTATTTCTCTTTCACACACACAGAACAAATATGCCTTAACCTCACTCCTCACCAGAACATCACATCCCTTTCTTTATACCCTAGAAATAGGAATCTCCCATTTACTATCACACACACAGCCCCGAGACAAGACGCCGGAACCACTGGATCCCGGCGTCTTTGCGTGCTGGAATCCATTCTAGGCCGGTTCCGCCGGCTAATTTTCCATCGAAAGGCTTGCAAGTCACGTGCCTTTAGTTCCTCGACTCTTCTAGTTTCTATTCCGGCCAGGAGACATCTCATTTTTTTATGAGTGTAAGATATATATACTACGCTTATGAAATACATAAATCGTATTGACTTATTATCTTATATTTTCTTAGATTATCGCAATTTGGGTCCCTGGAAAGGTTTTGAGATCTTTAATAAGTGTTTTTCATTAGTTGTTTCTTTAGTATAAATTCCGCAATCGTGCTTACAGCCTTGTTTCTATTAAGATTTCGTGAGGTGTTAAAAGTTTCAATTTCTGTCACTCTCTAAAACAGAATAATGACAATTTTATGGCACTGGAAAAATATATCTAAGCTTCTATAAAATTCTAAGTTGCCAGATAATTTCCAATTTTAAAGTGTATGTTGGTTTTCGCCTTAGAGGTGCGTTTGAGTGTTTTTAAAAAAAATATATATCCATACTTTCCTAAAAAAAACTCTGAAAAATCTAATATTTCCAGGTGAATGGTGATACAGGTCTTAATATTTAAAAATTTTTGGTATTTTTTATTTAAACTAATGTAAGAAACGATTAGCAAATATTGGACTTCAAACACTTAGCAGAAACAAAAAAAATGGAGGTTATTTGTACTTGATATCACACCTACATTCCAATTTTCATAGTTAGACAAATATAATCTACTAGATCTACTTACACGACACGTCATATGATGTGTAGATGTCACTAATGATAGATATTATCAATCCCTATATAATAAAACGTTATCAAAACTGACCACAGTTTCTTTTTCATCCTTCCTGATGAAAATTTTAATATATATTGAACTTGTACCGCTATGGGTGAGCAATTTGGCAAAATGTCTTATTTGCAATAATGGGGAGGTAAATTTTAAAATTTATATAAGGTGTCCAGTATTTATTTAATTCAAAAAAGATATATAAATGAAACATGTTTTCTCTTCACCACATAAAAAAAATTGTTGTTAGAATGGAACATATTCTAAAGTGTTTTGACGCGGGCTCTGTGCCAGTTCGCGAAGTGTTTGTCCCGGTAGTAGACATACACATTTAAGGCCCTTGACCCTGTCGAGTGCAAGCTTAAACCCTATTTTGTGGGATGGTGGTCTTCACAACCGACCAAAGTATCCTTCCGCGCCAACCAGAACAGATGGATCACGGAAACCGTAGATGGCGCTAGCCACCGGACAGGTCTTGCGGAAAAATCATACGTTTGAAAATATCAGTTTTCTCGAGAACGAGTTAAATTTTCATGTTAATATTTTCAACACCCCTTCTAAAATAATGTATAGATATTTGTTAACTGTTACATTTTCTTATTTTTTGTTACTAAGCAGGCAGATTTTTATTGAAAAATGACAATTTTATCGATATTTGACCACTGTTAAAATTATAAAGGAGCTGTGTACCGTGTATATAAAAAATTATAGCTTAATCAACATGATTATAATCTTGAACAAAGTGTTTCCAAAAAGAAAATTGCAAGACAATACAAATTCTTGAAGATTACAATTTTTTCCCACGGCTCTGTAGGTCCACGCCAAATGAAAAGGAACAATCGCCTTTAAGACCTTTGGCTCAGTACTCGAATGCTCTTCTGACCACTGAGTCAGACAGGAGTTTTCCCATTTACAGGCTCATTTTTCACTCATATTTGAAGGCAGAGTCCGTGATGAACGTACTGATAGTAGGCTTTTAAACTGATACAAGACTTAGGTGTTTTTTTTAGCACCACGTCTTACTATCTGTTAAGGCTATACGCGTGTGTACTAATAACGTTAATGGTTTAAGGATGAGGAAGGTTTAATCCAAAGGAAGTTTACCGCATTTGCGTGGAAGGAAATTGGATTTATTTTTAAAACCATTCTCAGCACACCTGACCAGGATTTGATCCCTAACCTCCCTGTCATTGGCGGTCTAGTCCAACACTAGAGTGACGCTTTAGGCCATGTGGCCACCGATTATTAAATCAATTTATATTTATAAAGCTCATTTATTAAGAAAATATGTTTATGTAAATGCGTGGCATCTCCCCTGGGTCTACCTTATGTTCATGTTTTTATCCGTACTTAAGATAATTTACATCAATAGTCGGTAAACATTCTCAAACACATTCGGTTTGGATTAAGTCTCAACCAGCGTCAGTCGTATTAAGAACCTTCTCCACAATTTACTGTTAACATGTTTTTTTTATAAATGTTTCAAAAGTTTCAGCAAAATTAGACAAACAAATGTATATCTAAACAAATGATATAATAAGAAGGCACGTGAAGTAATGTTGGGAAAATCTAATCATCAGATACTTTTAGCAAGAGGATTTGTAATTAAATATAATACTTTATTTGGTCTATAGTTTCTTTTTTCAAAAAAATCCTACGTAATAAGCGATGTAAAACTGTCATTACCACACATGAATTTTCAAACTTGCTATAAATGACCTAATGTGAATGTGTGTTTGAGTAAAAAAAATTAGTGACACTGTCAAGGAAGTTTGATATCCATTTTAACAACATATATTGGTTTTTAAAATTAACGTTTTAGAATGAGAACAATATTTTCACAAATAAATTAAACAAAGCTCAAAGTTAGCTAAACCTCTTAGAAGGATGTTAAATAAAGTCTCAAAATGTCCGATTCTCAAAGGTTTCATATCAACAGCCTTACCTCTATTACTAAATGAGAATGCTAATTCATATTTATTGTCAAGGTCTCATTTTCCCACCAGTCCTTACACCCATCTCATTAACCTCGTGTAGGGAAGGTGAATTTTAGTGAAAGTGGGCAGCAATAACCACACAACAAGAATGTACTCTCTTTCCTGATAGGCATTAGGGCAGTGGCTCCTAAAGGGGGCTGTAACGCCCCCTTGGGGGCTATGGGATTAACTAGGGGCTGTTCGAGATGGGGCCCCTAGGAGCGCAGTGTTCGCTTATTTACGACTGATCGAAGTACTTTTCTCGCTTCAAGTTTCTGCTCTTGCAATATGCATGGTGCTGACATCTTTTGGAAACAATCGGAGTATGAAGTAAAAACGCCAAGAGAGCTCAAGTCAGACCATTATACCCGTAGAAGAGACACTACTATAGAAGGCGCTCTCGGGGCGTATTACTGAGTCATGGATAGTAGCGCTAAGTGGCCATATCTCTAACTAACAGACGTTCTGGTGGCATATTCAAATCGCATTGCTTTTAATTTTGTATTATTATTTTTGAGTGAGTGATTGGAGGAGGAATAGTGGAAGGAGAGGGAGATGGATGTAGAAAATATTAATGTTTTTCAAGTAAACCTAGCAGAGTTTAAATACAGTAGCCCCGTGGCTTATTTGGTGCTGACTGACCGTCAGAAGTGACAGCTGATAAACACATGTTTTTGCAGATAATATGGTTTGGCGTAGAGATACATAATTTAGTTTGATAACTTTTCAAAGCTTTTAGCTGTCAGCTGTGAGCTGTCAGTCAGCACCAAAGAAGCCATGGGGCTACTGTACATCAAATAATTAATGCATAGTTTTTCTACCATTTATAGAGCTTTAATTTTGATTAAATAAAGTGAATACCCAAATAATTTTTTTTTTACCGTCTGTTGGACTAATAATTACAATAATTTAGATGCAGAATTAGAAAGGTGTATCAACTTCCATATAGAGGGAATCCTAGAGCAATATAAGTGCATTATATTTATATCTAAAATTGCCAGCGCACTTATATTCATGGTAAGGACATAAAAATTTGTCTTAGATATCATATTTGCACATTTCAGAAAGCAAAGATGAAATTTAATCTGGTGTGACCAATTATGTTACCTATTTATCGTTTAAACAAATCACACTTAATTCATGAAATTTAGGTAAATGGGATTTGTTATTCAAGAATGACAAAACATCACGAGGAAATATATATTTATCACACTTAACAAAACATAAATTTTCACTTTACAGTTAATGGATAGAGAACATATATATATATATATACATACACATCATTCACAAATTTACTCACTTTCAATTAATAACTAGAATTAATTAGGTAATTAATTATTCCCTGGATGAGTAAATTTAAGCATTGCCTCAAATACTTATATGAATTTGCAAATTTAAAGCCATTACACTTTCAAGAACCAAGATAAACGAGTGTTGGTGTTAAGAGAAAGATAAGTTAAATCATTCATGGCGATAAGGCAAAGGCTTCCAACTTGGATTCTTGTGGGAGTTCGCAAACCAAATATTGATTTTCATATATTTTTGGGGTTTTCCACTAAGTATAAATCAATTTGCTTAAAATACTGGAGTT